>VNWY01000353.1:0-50261 GCA_009869845.1 Pseudachorutes palmiensis
TTAATACATTTTTAAATCAATCAGTTCAAAGCAATTTTCAGCTTAATTATCCGTTCTTCGCACATGCGAAGCATGTACATTCATTATAATAATTTTTAAAAGTTAAATTTGAAAAAAGGGACAAAAAGGTTATATGGGACTTCGGAAATCCGAAGAGGCGTCCCTCTGTGTGGAGGGCCGACGCGTCACCACCACAACACTCGAGCGATCTTGAGTCTAGAAGGTGCAGAGGATCTAGTCTATTTATTACACACACATGACATGACATGAGTGACATTAGGCTATTCTGAATAGTATTGATTGCAGTAACCTACATAAAGTGGTCTATTTTCGATGTAGCTCGAGTAGTAGTTCGAGTGTTTCCGATTGCTCCATTCGACCCTGTGGTGTTGGAGGACTTGGATGCCGTGTTTGACACAGGAAGGAAAATCGTTCACGAAGAAATTGGATTCACGATTGGAGGTATCGGAATAAACTCGGAACCGAATCAAAGCTAGTACGCTTAGTCCTTTACAATTTGAATTTGTTGCATGGTCATTTGAAGAGACATATATGCTAGGAATAAGACAACATTGTATCAGAGAGTTCTAGTTGTGTATAGTTCAGTCCATTGGATACTTTAGTGAAAGAAAACAAGAGCATCGTCATGAATACTGTTATGAATACACCGACACCGGAACAGACGATGAACCTACTGCATCTCTCAAATCCGGAGCTAACGATGCTACACCGCAGGAAACCACACTCTTTTTCCATGCTCGATATTATGCAAGTTTCAGGATCGACAAACTGCCGCTTTTCGGGGTGGCTTGGAAACTTTTCAGGTTGACATGGCATGGGAGAGCCAACGAAGGGTTGAATCCGTTCTTTGAGAAATACATGTCAATAAAGCCGTGGGTTTAAATAGTAAGATTGTGCTGGCTTTTCTAATGTGGCTACTGCTACTCTCCATGTCTCCAAGTCTCGTGTTTTTACTGAGCATTTCATTTTTAAATTCAAAAGGTAGAACAAAATTTCGTCGGTGTTATTGCTTGTGACGTTATGGGTATTTTCGAGAACAAAGGTAAACTCTAGTTTGTAATATAGTTTATACTTTATCTGTTTATAAAACATTCAAAATCAAGTTGACCTCTTATGCTTCATTTGAAATCACGTCCAATCTGACCCGAAGGTTCCTGTCCTTGGTTAAAGTGAAGATGTGTTGGTAGGTGGCGTTCACCAAGGATCGCCCGACGACATACCACTCCTGCAAGGGTTCCAACGCAAGGCTCACTTCAAACTTCCTGTTCAACTCGGTCTGAAATGACTGGCAATCTGCTACAGACGTTTGGAGGTCATCCAGCGTTTTCTTCAGTGCAGCTTCCGCCGTTCCTACTTGTCGCCTTTTGAGCAGCACTATGTTCTCATCTGCTTTTTCGTTGGTCCATTCCGAGTTCCCAAGAAGAGCAAGGACGTCTGTGGCCATTAAACATATTCGTGCCCACTGCGTCCGAAGAAGGGCAAATAGCGGGTCACCCCTAGCCTGTTCCGGTAGTTTTATTTTCTTGTAAATAGCCAATAGTTCCATTCGAGCTTTCAGTCCAAGTGTAATTTCCTTCCTGAAGAGGACAGCATTAGTGGGATGGCTGGCATAAGATTGGGTCTCCAGCCACCACTTGTTTTTGTCCCATGCCACCATTTCCATTTGTTCAACCAGTGACCTTAACACTTCAGCTCCACCCCCGTGAGCAACAATCATCAAGCGGAACTTCGAGATTAGAATGAGCAGTACGTTGAAATGAGGCAGGTCAAATTCTGTTTGGTGAGAATCTTCGTCCTCTCCAAGTGCGACAGCTGCTAATATTTGAATAGACTCTGTCAGGTCGTCGAATGAATCTTGCGCTGGATTGTACCTCTCAAGGGCATCCTCTAAAAGTATTCATAAGAAACGAATTCATGACAAAAGTTTCGTCTAATGGAACTACAAGTAAAACTTTACCCAGAACAAAAGTGCAAAGCAGAAGAAGGAGCATTTCCGAAACCTCATCTAGTTTAAAGCCTGGGCAAAAGAGGGCGCACTGAAGAGGAAGAGCAGCCACTTGGGCTTTGGTCCACAAACCACTTCCTTCTTCCACTTTAGCTTCAATTAGCCAGCTATTAATCATTGCCTGTCCTTTGGTATGGCTATTTCTTTTCATATCCTGAGCCCCCATTTCTTCCGGCTGGATAAGAAGCGTAAAGGAACCGCTCACATCCAAGTTCTCCGTTTTGTCCCCAGATGAAACCACAGCTTCTCCACCGTAGAAGTGAATCTCAAACTTAGCTTGATCCGAGAATGACGGATGTTGGAAAGTACCGTTGGTCAAGGTGTCCCAAACTTCTAGATTTAAAAGGTTGCACTTGAGAGCGTCCACAGGAGCGCTGAGGTCATCAGTAAAGTTGGATCCTTTGCTGAATCGGAGGTCGATAAGGTGATTGACAGTAGAAGCTTCCATAACATTCCCAGGTTGAAACAGTAGACAGAGTAGAGTTTAGATTGATTGTGATTGGTGAGCATAAATGGGGAGAGCTGTAGAATACAAAAGCGAATTCGAACAATGGTTTTTGTTGAATCAACTGTAACATTTTTTCGACTTGGTTATTCACAGTTGGCCGTGGTTTAACTTTCTATTGCAACCCTTGTTTTCTAAAATGGCCTTGATGGAACGATGTCAAAGTAAATTCTTAAGTTGTATTTTTCAGCCGCCAATGAATCCTACGTTAGTCAAGCGGTGCCACAATGGTGCATTTCCTCTGTGTTCTGATGACCATACCTTCCATTAGAATTTAGAGCATATTGTTGCAATTTTATTCAAAATATTCAAGCGTTAATGTCGGCTCTGGGTTTGAGAAATCTCTTTCCAGTGAGAATGACAGCAAGCTCTCCGGGGGCTGCTGTTAAGAGGATGCTGAGCACTGCCAAGGTCAGCACTTTCTCCCCAAGGATCATTTCCTCAGGACTCTTATCTCCTGCCCTGGCCATGTCAAAGGCAATGGGGCCAATGGCTGCCTGCGTGACATTTACAAAAGCAACATTTGGAACTTTTCAAACTAGAAATCCACATATACTCGATCCAAGTTTGCTATACCTGAACAGTTGCTTTTGCAACCCAAGAAATGGCACAGAAAAACTTTTCTTTCATTTCCAAATTTGCTCCTACAACCGAAAGAAAGGAAACAATAATCCTAACCTGTGGAATAAAACAGTTGATTGTCCATTCGAAAGGGTGAAAAGGTTAAGGAAAACCTTACTACAAGGCCTGCGAGGATGATAGGGATACCAATATAAACAGTATGGAGCTCTAAGGAAAGAACATTGATTTGAGATCCAATAACTCCGAATAGGATTGGCTCAAAGATGAACCAGAGAAGAAAGAAACCCCAACAGAGTGGATCCTAAGTTCAAATGAACAATTGACATTTGCAACACCGTGTTAAATTCCAAATTCCACTTGCCACTCCTGGGAAAATACGTCTAGCTTTCCAGATAGAGGAGGCGGTGAAGGAAGAAAGTAGACAGCCAAGAGCTCCTGCTCCCGAGTAGCCCAGCCTAGAGAATCCAAGGATCGAAACCACCCCGGTGCTCAACGTCAGTACAAACCGAATGAACGTATAGCTCATGTCATCCTGTAAGTTAAGAATTAATTACATGCTTTATAATCACTTGATCTTACCTGTTGCTTCTCACTGAAAAGGAAGCCGAGAGATACTCCGCAAAAGAGTCCATAGATGACACCAATGAGAACTTGAAGTGGACCCTGGACGGTAGCCATAGTTAAATTACCCGAGGGGAAGACGAAATTGAGCGTTACGCCGAACAGAGATATGGCGAGGACATTGTCAAGACAGGCAGCTGCAATAATGAAAGTTGGGATGCCTTTGTCAATCCCATAGCCATCTTCACGAAGCTTCAGGAGTCGAGGGACAACCACAGCCGGAGATACAGGAGCCAAAACAAACCTAGCATAGGTCAAAGGTTATAACTGGGTAGTGCTCAAGTACCCATATGCAAGTTGCAAGTACCCAAGTAAAAAGCTCCATGGCCATGGAAAGTCAAACAGGAAGCGAGAGAGAATTGCCACAGTCAGTGCTTCAACAAGTGTTGGTAAAATAGCAAATCTAAAGATGAGGGTCTTGAGACGCAAGAGGACGCTGAGGTCAAGACCGACTCCAGCTCGAGTCAGGATCACAGCCAGTGCGATTTGTCTATACATATTCAGATTTAGATAGTTTATTCAGATAGTTTAAATATGAAGGTCACCTCAATGGAGATGACCATGCTGGGTTCAAATCTTCTGCAATGTTGACCCAAGGGAGGTTTCGTAATGCTAGTCCAAGGCCAAGCATCCCCAGCATTAGAGGTAGGCTGATGAGCTCTGCTCCATACCCTGTATGTTGTTATTCCAACCAATCAAAACTTGCACTCATTCACAAATGACCCAGGGTCACGTTACCTAGTAGCCGTCCTCCGACAGCAAGGACAACAAGCGTGAATAGAGATCCCCCTGGCAGGGCATCTTTCCCCACAATCACGAAAGTGGATAGCCAGATAACCAATGGGAGGAGGATAAAAATAATGACATGGAAAAGGGAAGAAGGACAGCCAGCTGATCTCTTCACTAGTTTCAGGAGCCATGAATCCACGTCCACGTCTTGAGCTGATGATACCGGGTCACCCTTTGCCCTGGGATCTTCATTTGACAAAACAATACTGCAAAAATCTCAAACAGTTTATAACAGGAAATGAACATCGGTTTTGGTAAACTTTTAAAGTTACGGTAGTTGGTTGATTTCCGGTGCTTCATTGGCCCCACCAACTGACCCATAGTCATTCATAACCTTCAAAACACTGGGCAGGGATTGGGTAGATTTTGTAAATCAGTGATGGCACGACCATCACCTTAATCTTAATGTTATAAATTCCTCGATATTTGGACCGCGTGTGTGACTTTCCTCGTCTAAAAATAAGAGAAAGGAGGGCAGGAAAGGCTTCCCTTTTGCCCGGAGAAAGAAGGGATTAACAAGGAAAATAATGCTGAGACTTTCGTCCACTTACTGGGCTGAAATACGATCACTGTGTGAACACACGTAAGGCAAGCTTGGAAAATAGTTGAGTAACTGGTCCAAACCACTGGCCCAAATGCTAATTGCCTTGCTCATTAACCTCGTCTAAAGTATATATTTATACAACAAAGAATTACTCGATGTCGATCATCCCAGAATCACAAAGCTGTAAAAGTTTCCATTTGGACGGGCTAGTTATCATGCAAGTTATCAGTTAAAATGATAATCTCACTAGTCTAAACTTAGCAATGATATATTCTCTAGTCTCTAGCTCAATGCAACTGCAGATGGTCATTAGTTTCATTCTGACAAATGCTCTGTCCAACCTTCAGAAAAATATCGTCCAATAACACGTCTTGCTTGGCCGTGAAACACCTTATGTTAAGGTTTCTCACTAGATGGGGCCTCAAATTCAATGTGCTGTCCAAAAGCAAGCTTGTATTTTCCTAGACTCGTCCAACAGTGATTTCTTTTATTGCGATTATCGTCGACCCAGTCGGGCCATAGCTCAATTAGAATGGAATTGATTGGGAGCTAAAGATACATTTTAGTGTAAGCATTTCCCCACGATAATTATTAGGATGAAATCGTGGCGAGCCAGTTCAATGTCTTGCTGGCTTGTGACTTAGTTTTGTAACAATAGTTAAAATTAAAACACCATTTTAGAACATTTTAGCCTGTTTCAAACATTAAACTCGCTGTCTCAAATACAAAAGTAGTTTGTCCTTAGCTAGGTCCAAGTCTAACAGAGTTAAAAGAAGGTTCGGAGGAGCGCCCTCTGCAGAATGAGAGGGACACGAGCTCCCTTGTGTCTCAACGTTTGTCCTTCCAGGAGATCCGTTATGGCTGGCATTTGCGTCCATAACAATTATTTTAGTCTTGCCTTAACAATTAAAATAGTAATCCAGTGTGCAACAGTGTGCAACAGTGTAGGATCCAAAAGTTTTCCAGAAAAAGGATTTAAGGATCCTTTGTAGGGTCAGACTTTCGATAGCTCGCAGCTCTTCCGTGCTTTGTGGCACTAGCTGAGCCCAAAATATCTGCTGATGCTGGAAAAGATGACAACAAGACACAATGGGTGAGCACAAATGGACTGGTAAAAGACTGCAGAACACTAAATGTACCTTTGCCTCTGAGGGTTTGCCTCCGTCGTGCTTGTACCATTCCAAACACAACGGCTGCCAATGTCTTTCTATTTTGCAGTTCCCCTCTGTCCATGGAACTAAAGGTTGACCTTGCTCTGCCCCTGACAAAGAATGTCTCCATTTCACCCTTCCCCTTGACAAGGACGAGCCCCCTTGGTTCCAAAATGAATCCATTGGCCTGCAGAATCTGTCAAATTAAAGAGAAATCCACTCAATTTTGGATTGTAATAAAGGCGTCCGAAAGAAAAGTCAGGAAAATCTACTTGAGCGGGAGGACGTGAGCTCAATAAATCAAAAGGGAAACTACCGACATTTCTGCTTGCTCTCGCGGTTCTTACGTGAGCCACGTCCTTTGTTACTTGGATCGAGTCTGAGACCCCAGTCGTGTCCATCCGTGAGGCCTCATTCACAGTGTTCCCCCAGACGTCAAAATTAGGCTTTCTCGCTCCAATGACTCCAGCAACTACAGGGCCGTAGCTAATCCCTGGAAAAAGGCAACAAAATTAACTTAACGCAACAATCCAACACGCATCCCTAGGCATCAAACGACCTCAACTCGTTAAGAATTTGAGTGAAGCTTTATGACCTTGAAGAAAGCTCGAAAGCTCCTCGTTACAGCAGAGCTCATAAGAACCCAATGGTTAAAAGTCAGTGAACGCCAATGTCTGGAGTAGAGACATTATGCTTCCAGTGAAAAGATCAATGTGAAAAGTTCTGTTTGTAAGGGATCATCGTCATTCCGGTGGAGTAGACTTTAGGCATTTATAAAACCACCAACCGCATTCAGGAAGAAGGTTCTCTTCAGAAACTTCTTCCCTTGACTCGTGTCCAAGTTGAAATGTTGAAAAAATTGTAAAACTTTTTGGGATTTGGAATGAATTTGAAGTGAAAACTTACCCACTCGTAGTTTAAAGCAGTTGAAAGCATGCTTATTCAAGTTATTCAGTTTATCTCTCATCTCTAACGCGAACTCAACCAGGGTACACAAGTGCTGGATACTCTTTTGCTCAGTCTGGAAATTCCAGGAGAAAAGAGAGAAAGTTTGAATTAAATTTCAGACACAGACGCCCTACCATCGGCCTGCGTTCCGCCACTTAACACTTCAAATGTCAAGTGTCTGGCTCAAATCTTTTAAAATTCAAGTTGTTTCCAGAAATTAAGAGCGGCAAAGGGAAGCTAATTAAAAAACTCACTTGATCCTCAGGATTGAGACCGGAACAAACCATGTAGGTACTTGCAATCGTCTTTATTTTCTCGATGCAAGTGAACCGTCGTTCATCCAAGAGCTCGTCAAAGTCAACTGTGTGAAATAAACCAATCATAAAGTCCACTTTCTGCTTATGGGAAGAAGAATTATTGCCAATATTTCAAAAAGGGTTGTGAGAAATATGGCTTTGGAACAGTATGGTATTCCTTTGGCAGCATCGACCTTGGTAGGGTTCATGTTCCAATCCAAAGGGCGCTGTCAGTTTTATTCATGATAAATTCAGCAGCTGACTCCTGAACAAATCTCTCCTGTATTTTACCCTCCTTGGCCCTAATGTGATATCCCATAAATCCTTTCTCCAAAGTCGGAGAAAGTACGCCCGCAAAAGCCCGCTAGAGTCAATTCCTTACCAACGATTTCGTTTAGAAGACGAATGCACTCAATCCCTTGATTCACATCCTCAGAGTAGAAATCTATAAACTTTGGAATGCTCGCAAACATGACACCAACTCGGTCCCAGGCCTTCGAGTAAAGTTCCTGGAAAAGAAAACAAATGACACAGAGAAAGTTACAAACTTTTCCTTCGGATTGGTCACCCTTCCTTCCTTAAGCTCACAGAAATAAAAAGAGCTTCGAAAGCACAAGCAGTAAATGAGGATTATAGACTGAAAACAAGGTTGGATTGACCAAACCGCCGCTTTCCTAAATGAAATAAACCGTGCTCCCATAATTTCCAAAGTCCACACTGTAGGTTCGTCTTTTGCACGGTAAAAGTCCAGAATGTATAACAAAGCGAAGCTTATTTAGCCCTTTTCTCCTAAATGTGAATTGAGTCGTGAAAGGGTTTCACTTACGTCCATTTGACGCTCCTCACAGAGGAGAAAGTGATTGGCGACATGATCTGGAAGAATATTTTTGAGTAATTGGGAGTTGCATTGTCGCACTTCGTTCATGCTGGTGAGTTCAGTCTCTGCTTGTTTCTTCCAGAGAAAGTCGAGACGGGAGGTGACCTCGACAAGCCTGGAATGATAGATGACCACGTACACGAACAGGAGGACGAGCAGCAACAACTGAATCTGAGCAGGGATCTCCAGTCTAAAAAAGAAGTGGAGTGGATCAGAGTACTGTACCACTACTAAACTAAATAGAATCGGGACAAAAGGGATTATAGCCGTAGGTTTATGTATAGCCGTGTAAATTGGGCTCTTGAAGACTCCTTGGACGTCACTTGAATAGTGAGGAACCAAGCACAAGCACTCGGGAGAAAGTGGCCTCAAATCCGTTCAAACAGAGACGTTTACTCTAATGGAATCTTCTTAAGCGACCCAGTCACTTTCTTCCTTTTCACAATCTGTATCAGAATCAAACGGACACACGTCGCAAATAAAATCCAATTCCATTTTCTCCATGACAGGGCTTAGAACTTTAAGCTTCTCCTTGTGTTATAGGCTCTAACACCCATGGCCAATCTTATTTAAAGAGATGAGTAAGCAACAAAGAATCAAATCAAAGTGCTCAGGACTTTGAAAAAGGAATGTCAGCCAGGAAGAATAAGAAGAAGGCCTGAACTTTTGAGATAAAGAGACCACAAGGGTCAAGTGGAGAGAAGGAAAAGTTGGGAATTCCCTAAGACTTTCTTCGCATTCTGAGGCTCAGATTTCACGCCCTGTCAAACACCCTTTTGATACGTAATAAATAATTCAGACTAAAGATGGATTGGACACAACAGAAATTCAGTTGCAGCGTGGCCTACCGCAGCGTGGATTCTTTGATCTGTGAAAAAGTCTCTTTTACCTCGCTTTCAAATCTGCGTTGGTGTCGTCATCAGTCGCTTTGAAGAGGTCACCAAAGACGACAAAAATGAGGAATGAGTAAGTCAGTGCGAGCATTGAGATGATACTTGCTTTCACCAGGAAATAGAGCTTGAGGAATGCGGCCAAGGCGACCATGCAAAGGACCCAGGAGTAGACTACGTAATGTGGAGCGTCAACACAGAAACCACCTTCAGCCGTGTTAAAAGGGATAGCTGATGTTACTGATACTCCGTCATTGTCTTGATCACGATCTGCAGGGGATGGGGTGGTCACTGATGACTTTTCTCCAACGCTCCGGACCACGCTATTATCCATAACCAGTGTTGTAGTAGTACCCACTGCGTTCGGTAGGGGTGAATTTCAACGGTGGGAGTGGGGAGACGACAGTAGGAGCAATTGCATAATCTTCTTTTTCTAAAACTACATCTTCCTCTATTGAGTTTTCAGTGACGAATGGACTCAATTCGTCATGTGCTGATTTCAATTGCCTCCGCCTCGGCACGTGTTCGGACTGGACTTTGTTGACTAGTGGGCGAGTCACCACCAAGCTGTTTGTGATGCGTCGCTTTCTCCTCTTTCCTCTCCCGTCGCCTCCACTGGTGTATCCGTAACTGCCGTAGAACCGTCTGTAGTTGGGATTACGATAATCTTGTCCACCACCAGTGTAGATTGGTGGCATTGATTGATGTAGCAGTAGGTTATTGTTCCTCGGCGGTGGACCACGGTGTGGGTACACCGGGCGTGAAGAGGATGCTGATGATACTGCCATATCTTCGTCAACCGCAGGTGACGCTGTGGTTGAGACAGGGACTACATGAGGATCAGAAGAAAGGTTATTAGCTGATTCTAATTCAGTAGGGTGAAAATTCAGAGTAGCGGAGAAAGAGGGGGATGAAGGTTCTGGAATATCAGAGTCTGGGGTTGATGAAGTATTCTGCGGCAGGTCGAGCCGAGGAGTAATGCCATCAAGGTCAGCGATTGGTTGGGCTGTTGTAGTGATGTTTAAAGCGGAAGAAGGTAGGTAGGACGTGAACAGATTCCGTAAGAATTGAATCAATATACCCAAGTCCTGATAACCTCTTGACTTTGGAGGCTGCGGTGAGGCCTTGGGATTCGTTGGATTTGCGGTAGTTCCAAGAGGTGATGATGCCGGGATGATAATCCGAGGATACAGGCTTCCCTTTGTCTTTCCTGACGTCGCTATTCCTGTTTCGCCTGGCTTCATTTCCACACGGTAGTGGGAAATATTAGTGAAGCTCAACTGTAAAATATAAAAGGTAAATACAAGTGTGTGCACGCGGTTGTGACTGATAAATGGAACTTCCGAAGAAACCAAAGGGATCATTAGGGATTACTAGTAAAGGCAACTCATCGCCAAATCCTTGCCAAAATAATAACAGCTAAGAGGTTATGGAGGAGAGCAATGGAATCTAAAGCTTCCAATTTGGCCCTAGCTTCTCCTACCACTCGCGGTGGATGAATGATGAGAGAATTAATTGAACTTTCCGTTTTCCATTAGCCATTTGACTTTCGTTAATTTCCACCTTGACGGATTAAGTGGAATTTTTTTCTTGTTTCTTCAACAAAGGGAATTCCACCGTGATGAAAGGAATCAGTTTCTTTTTCTTCATCGGGAAGAGGAAATGAAGGGAAAATGCTTCGGGAATCTAAATGAACTTTCACCTCTTCCATTAGCTTCTGAGCCCAAGCGGAAATAAGTCTGCTAGAATTAAATTCGCAGAGAGCACTTTAGCAGGGCACGTTCTGACCCATATTACACCTCCAAGCCTTTAGCCATTACGGCTTTTTGGCAATCGTCCCAGCACAGCTACAAGTCAAGGGTCGTGCGTGTGTGAATCCTTACAGTGTGTCATCCATTTGCTTTTACATTTTACCTCATTACCAACCACGTTTCCGAAAATGTCATAAATCATGTCATTGTCTCAGGCAATCTCCAAATGGAATTATCATTTGCAGATCCAAAACCGTTCACGCTACATTTAACTTCTGCGAATTGGAATAAACTCTTGGAGTGTATGAAGGGATTTGAATTGGAAGGCGTTAACATACAAAAGAAGCCTTTCTAACTTACAAGATGGACTCCAGTGGCAACGGCCAGAGTAAGGATGACAAGGACGGTGAAAAGACTCCTGTCCTTCCTGGATCTACTGAGTTTCGACGAGTAGTCTGCAAATCTCCGTGGGAAGATGGGAAACTCATTAGCCATCACGAGGATAACGCAGCATGTCAGGATTAGTGTGGCCACTGTGACGCCAGTAATCATCGCCACTCCCCTGTGAAAAGACAAAAGGACCGCATGGGGTTAAACCGCATCAAAAGGAATCATCATTTCATCTAAGGACTTTCCCTCAAGGTCAGGAGTAGGCGTCTTTGCTCTTTGCCTAGGTCAAACTCCTCTTAATTCCAGCTTTTCTCAATATTTCATGTAAATCAATCCATAAAAGAGCATAATTGAAATGATGGAGGTATAATTAAGGGATTTTGATGGTCTGCTGCGTTGTAAATAATTGAACGGGAGAAAGTCGATATTTATGATAGCATTAGGAGGTGGTTTTTTAAAGTTGATTTCTCACGGGGGTATGATGACCACAAGGCTGGCAGCAGTGAAGAGCCACATGATAAAGACACAGAGGACATTGGATTTGAACGTGTCTTCCTTGAGTTGACAAAACTGGAAAAGAAAAAGAAAATGGTTATTGAAGTGCGTCAAGTCGACTGGATATTGGGCATAAGTGGGAATACGAGGAGCAAAGGAGGGAGCGGAACTTGTCACTATTATGACAATGACGAGCACTGGGATTCCGAGGCCATTTCCGATTACAAGGCTCATCAGAGTGAAAGCCCTAGAGACAACTTTCTCTTTGGACTTGTCTCCTTATCCTTGGCCTTACGTCTGTCTCCATCTCAGAGTCTTTGAACGTCAGTTTCAGAGGGTTGATGAATTGATCGCGCATTCGACGATTCGAGTCGATCTCAATGCAATGGTCCATCAAGTAATCCGAGCCGTCGAGCTCACTCGAAACCCAAATTAGCGATCGAGAGGAGGTCGTGTTTGTCCCGTCGTAGTCAGAAGACACCGTTTCACCGTATGTAATCCCACGGTCTGCAGCATCTCCACCCTGGAAAAATAGAAATCATATAAGGCTAAATTAGGAACACACATGGAACACGTGGATAATCGTCGATAAAAACGTGTGCAAGAATTCCCATTTTAGCACAAGCAAAGATCTTCTGGACGTAAGGTCAAATGGAGATAGCCATCTTCTCAATTTTATGCTCTCAGTGGTACTATTTAAACCTTGGAAAGACCAGAAAGCTGGGGATATTCTATTGAATTCAATACATTTAATTCATTGAGTAAGACATGATTAAATTCCTCAAACAATTTGAAGTATGCAGATCTGAAATTCTAACAGTTTTGAATATCTTACTAATCAATTTGATTGTTTGAGTGGCTGATTAACCTGACCCGTTTGACCCAGCTAAAATTGAGCATGAAAGAGGCTATCATTAGCTGAGGAACCCTGACAGTTGTACAAAGACATGGTCTCGTGTTCTTACTTTAGCTGTCATTTTGACCATTGCCATTTGCCATTTGCGGAAATATCTCTATCAAAAAGTAAATCAAAAGTCTCGGTGCTCCTTATTCATATGTTCTAGCTCGCCGAATTGTACCAACTGGGCAACACGATTGAACAGAACATGCCTTTGATCTGCATTCCCCTTTACGGGTCAGGAGCTTCATACAAGTTACCCAAAATTCAGAGAAATGCTTGTTCGGAATGTGCGGCCGGTTACATGCGGACAACGAGTATATACATCCTAAAGCTAGACTTAAACCTGCATACAAGCATGACAAACTTTTCTTGAGTTTACTTTGACCTATTAAAAGTTCATTCACCTACACCTTCAGACGAGTGTGATAGTACGAATAGTACGAATAGTACCGGCATAGCCCATAGATGTGTTGGTAATACAAGGGCCATGGTATTGGTTACTACCAATGCACAATCGAAAAGAATTTGACGGAATCTGGGCAAACGGTATTTGTGGACTACTGTGATGAACTCCTAAATGAACGTGACTATCTCGTCTACCATTATCCTAGCCATCAATTTACTGTCGGCAAAGGGAACTTGGTAGATAATTTCCGGGCTTGGATATTTATGCGTTACGGAAATTCCAGAGTCCCGCAAGACTTTAAGAGTTTAGTGGAATCTGGAATTTATTCCAAACTGTCAGATGCACAGTAAGCTATGAGTTATTCCAGGCGATTGGAACATCAAAAATGAGGTCAACCAAACGCTTATTCAAGCGGTACCGGCCAATACAGCTAGGCGGTATACTCTGTTTTATCTGATAGGGAGAGATGACAGTTGTTGCAATCTTCGCCCAGTTGGTAGAGCAATTGTGGGATTTAGGGCTGCGCTTAATTAAACTAAATTTGACAGGCTGTTACGAATACATAGCTTGGTTTACAGCTTTTTGCCCACAAGCTTGCATGACATTCCATTACGCCCAACCGTCCCTAGCCCTAGGAACGTGCTACCTCCCGATTTGTCAAAAAAGTTGCAAGCATGTGCCATCTACCGGACACATTTCTTAGACAACCGAGCGTAGGATGAAGCGCAGGATGAACAGTAGCGTGGCGACTTTGTGCTTGCACTTTAGCGCCATCTATCACCAAAGTTAATATTTTTTAGCTGTTTTCCCATTTCCAGCTATCGGTAGCCATCTTTCCAGTAGTTTTAAGCTTTTAAGCTTAGGATTTTAGTCCCCGGAGCAATTGTTAATGGTAGTAAGGTTGGTTGATCACAAGGAAAAGAATTCATCCAGATTTTTTACCCAGAGTGCCTCAACCGTAGAATGAGTTTTTTGTTTTTTATGACCGTGCGGAAGGGGATGAGGCGGCGGTGGCAGTGGACTGGTGGTGGCGACAGGCGCCAGGGAGAAAACGGGGAAATGAATGAGAAGCTCCCCGAGAAAACGAGGAAATATGACTAAAAGGAGAAAGCTGAACTGTCATAAATTCTTTCCACACTTGAAGTGTCAGCGTAGGCAGGGACGCACAATGAACAAAAGCCCTGGACTCTGGAGAATCAACTTATTATCTTCCTCTCTAGCTCATTCACTCATTCTTAATCGTCCAAAATCCAATATATAATTCAGACTTTTGACCTTGTCTCCGCAGGGAAAGTACAAATGGTCGCTTTACGCAATAAAGTAGGATGTCATCAACTCTCCTTCTAGAGGACGAGGATGATTAATTCCTTTTACTCCTTAGAGCAGAATCTTCATTAATCCTAACGATAAAAATCGATTCCCCTCCTCCTTGCTTCTTTTTTAGTTCCAGTTGAGATAATCCTGAGACTATGCGGTGAAAGTTTTTGGGATTTTCTCCCATTGGATTTGGCTCATTTGATAATGACAACGATGAAAAGAGATTCGTTTTTAGTTGGAAAACGAGGATGACATCCGAGTATCCTCATCTGACACGCCACATTAAACCTTTGTATAAGCACTAATGACACTAGCCTCACAGCTTTATACCCTACTCATCATCCATTCATCCGTGCTAGGGTTTTAAAAACTATCAAAAGCTTAATAAAAACGTCAACTTACTGCTGCCACACCAGCACCACTGACACGGTGGTGGGACGTCCCATTCTCATCTGAATGCGAAGAAGAGTCACCACTGCTGTGACGACTGTCTCTATCGTCTGTTGACGACAGCCCAAGGGTTCCAGTGGACAGGCGGTGATTGACGCTGCTCAGGGCAGAAGCCAAAAGCCCTGCATTGAGGATCATACTCGGTGTTCTGAGGGTGCGTCTCGGATTCGGAGGCAAGAGGCCACGATGCTTTTGTTTCGGCCGTAAAGGCTCATCTCTTTTGATCAGAAAAGTTTCAATCTTATGATCCTGCAGAGGAGAAAGAGGAATATCATTTGATTAGTAACGAGCTTGGGCTTTCTCCGCATAGAGAAAGTTGAGGGTAATCCTTAATATTGATTCTGGTTAAAGTGGCCTCCGCACTGCCGGCTTTAAGTTACAGTTGTAGAAAATAGTTTTATGTACCCCAGACTATAAGCTCTTCAAGTGCAAGGATGTATGTGTATGATATACGCAGAGAGATGCTGCTAGTAACTATATGAAGGAGACAGAATTGATTGCTCAGTTTCCTTGGAACTTTCTCTATGGGGGAAAGAGATCCAGTCCCATTCTCAAGATCACAAATCCACACCAGAATCTTAGCCTTCATCGATAGCCACTTAAACGATATAGTCTTACTTCTTCAATTGACCTTACAAGCTCCATATAACTTTGGAATTGACTCTTCTTACTTTATGTGTAGTAACAACTTCCGGTAAATTGGATTTGACCTCTTCTCCATGTCAGGAAAAAATAAAAATTTACAGCTCCAGAACTCTACTGAAGGAAGTTTGATGGAAGAAGAGCACAACTCAAGTTCAAAGGGACGACCTTGACCTTGGAAGTGAAACAAATGCCATTTTAAAACCTGTTTCTTTGATTCCAAGTGCCACTGAACAACCAAAAGTTCCTGAAAGGATGCATTTTGTTACTTTTATTTGATGAGTCCCTTTGACTTTAGTTTTAGTTTTAACAAATGCGCTCTTGTTGACAATCCTAATTATGAGCGTTCCTTGTGTCCTTAAAAGTTAAAGTTAAACTAGGTCTCCTTCATTGTTTGTTCAAAGCCTTTCCTTTTGTGATTGTGTGACAAAAGGGAGTGAAGGAAGGGAATATATGGCATATAAATTGGCCCTAACTTTGACCATTTAGTCATTCAGGGCACGTTGAAAGTGTTAGAAATAATTCACAGCACATTCCCCCGACTACTACAATCCACTGCTTAGCCCGTACTCCTTTCCTTGGCCGGGGAACAAACAAAAACTTCAAAATTACTTTTCAACTGGGTCTGCATGAGGAACAACTGAGAGAAAGTTTGGGGATTGGGCTGAAAACTTTCCTTCTTCTCCTTCTCCTTCTGCCATATGGGAAACCGAACCATGCAAAAACTGATTTCCGGTGAGGGAGATACACCCGTTGATGCAATAATTGATTAATCAGGTCAACTCTTTTATCTCACGCCTACAGGATGACGCTCTGCCTTTTATAGACGCATCCCTTTCCTCCTGATCCTAATAAAACCCTACACCAAAAAGAAGCTGTGCCCAATCACAATCTTCAAAAGTATTAAAATTTCTGGTTTCGGGACCTACATATTTCCAACGGGATTCACAGACAGGAGCATTTGGTCGCTCTCTAAAAATCCCCTCGCCCTTATTCATCTTCGCAAATCATAAAAATATTTTTATAGCGACATGTTAGAGACCTGGTACAAAGGCTGCCAGAATTCAAGGGCGAATGAAAGGTGGCCGAAAGGAGGCACACATGCGTGACTTTATGGCCACAACGGAATTGAGTTACAAGATTAATCGACTTAACAAGACAAATCTTTGACTCAATTCCAGAAACAAAGAGCGAAGTTTACACGAATGAAAACGATACGATTAAAGAGGGAGCAGATTGCAATCGGAGCTGAAACTTACCCGCAAGAATGCATCCCGGGTTTGGCCAAAACCAGGCTCGACTTCGTACGTGTTCTGAAGATATTTCAATGTCGCTTCGGATATATGCACTCTCCTGCAAATTAAATTAATCTTTGTGAAATAAAGGAGGGTGACGCCATGTAGAAAAATTAGAATCAATTAGCAGGGAGAATTCAAATAATTTAGCTCAAATTTAGCTACTTAGCCCGAATTACGGATTCGATGTCTCTCACCCTGGGACACCTCCAGCCTCCATGTGATTCGCAATGTTGACATCATGGGACCAAATGTCAAATTGCCATTTCCGCAGTCCGAGAACCCCGCAGAGAACAGCACCTGAATGGATCCCGATCCTCATATCCAGGTTCACCTGTCAAACATCAACCCTCGTAAAATATCTTCACAAGCACTTTTGACAGGGAGCAGTTAAGCCTCCACTCTGTTTCTGTTTTCATAAATTGACAGCCAACACATTGGGAGATCAATGCTCCATCCACTTCCGCCTTCCCACCTCGACCGAATTTCGGTTTCTCCGCATGTTCCACACCTCTTGAGATGATATCAGAAGCTTTAATTTTAGCTTTTTGCTTTTAGTGACGATGAGCCACTTGAAGGGTTCAGCAGGGGGCATTTATTTATTCAGTACTTACTCTCTTATCCTGCCGAACGAATCTGATGGCCCTGATCATGTGGAGAGCCAAATCCACGCAACACATTGCATGATCAGGCCTTGTTTCCGGTAGTCCACTCACCTAATAAACCAATAAAAATAATAAAACACTTTTAGAGAAAAATGGCAAACAATTCCAGCCAATCGAAATCAATCTCAAGGTTTATTCCTCTTTTTTCTGGATTAATTTTAATCACAGGATTAATGATACCAATGAGAGTTTTTACTCACGCAATAGTAGCAGTCTCCAAGCAGTTTTATTCTCAAGCATCCTGTTTCCTACAAAAGAAAACAATAGCTTTGATTTGTATGGAAGTTTATTGACCCAAATTCCCAATAAGATTGATTTGTACATCGCGTGCTTACAGTTGCTAATTTGTCAAAGCGGCCAAACAAATCGTTCAGGATTCGAACCAATTCCTGAGGTGAGCAGGAGCTTGCCAGTTCTGGAAAATTACAAACATACAATTGGGAAATTTTGCAACAAAACCTAAGGTTTGCCAGTGTACCACATAGCCTTGAAAACATAATTTTCTGTCTGGCGTCTTCACTTTTACTTTCACCACTTTCACCTTCCAATGAAGCATAAATTACTTCAAGTTGAAATGAGTTTAAGGGAACATTTCAAAAGTTGAATTTGGAAATATAAAAGACTTTTCCTTTTGATTTGATTCCGATAGTGAAAGTGGCTGAGCCAAGGCCTTTCCCTTGGAGTGTGAATTTATGAGCCTGGCTTTTTAATAATCCGGATTTCCAGGATATCAGCATTTGGTTGGATGAGGATTTCCATAGTACTTTATCACGGCTGAGGGGAATGAGGATAAATGCTGGGGAAAGTAGGATAATGAGAAGACTAACCTGTGAATCCCTTGACGTCAGCAAATAGAATGGAAACATTTTCATAACGATGAAGGTAAATCTTGTGGAATTGCGAAGTCTGGAATTCCTCGGCAGTCGCAAGGTCCCGGACTAGTTCTTTCGCAACAAACGAAGGGAGAACTGGAATAACAAATTACACTAAATTAAAACACGGTAATAATTAGTAACAAGGAAATGAAAACCTATACATTTAACACACTATTTAGGTTTCCAGTTCCACCAAACCTGAGGTTATACAGAAATCGTACCCATTTCCAAAATCTAATGGCGTCAAAGCGATGCAAAAGAACTTGTTGACATTGCTTTGCCTACTTGACATGTCACCTTGTTCCAAGCGAAACCCAAAGTTATCGTTTTATTATACTAAAAGTGTCACCCAGCTATTGGTTGGAGTTCCCCATCACTTAATCCCACTTTCTCCAAGTTTTGTTTGAACTTACTTTTGCTGATAACGTCCAATTCCCAGAGTGGGAACAACACCAAAAGTCCAATCTCCAAAAAATAAAAAAAATCCTGTCCCGCCTGAGTGAAAGTTGGTTCTTATCACCTTCTCTCTTTGTCTTTCCCATTAACTCCGCCTGGTTGGAATACTTTTAGCTAACTATTTGCTATAGGGAAAACTAACCGCATTGGTTGGCAGTGGGAATTGACAGTGACACACAAAAAAAGTGAAAGCATAGGGAAAGTCTCTTAAAAGCGAAGGCAAAGGGACATTCATCACTTCCCTGACCAAGCACTTTCTCTCAAACTTTTTAAAACTTTGACTTTCTACCATTCTATTCGGGACTGATTCAATTACAAGAGACGGGATGAGCTGAATAAATTCTGGATGAAGGGAAATGAAATTATTAACCTGAGAGTAGGAGGCGCTCTTGCTTTTCATTCTCTCGCTTCGTCCTATAGTGCATTTGAATGTACCGTCGTGTTTCCAGGAAGGCATTCCTCTGTCCACGGTCGGTAAGGAACCTTGTGTAGAGAGCACCTAGGTTAATCCCCATGTAAATGAGGGCGTCCGCAGTCACGGTTCGAACGATACACGGGACAAGGATTGAAGAAGCCTGGAAGACAGAAAAGAAAATCCTCTTCAAAGTCAATACCACGGCTGCACTACCGAAAAAACCAAAAAAGGAGGTTGCGAAAACTTCCGCTTTGGCAATTATCGGGGCCTTTGGTTCCCTTTGGCCCGGAGGAGGATAAATATGTGTACAAGGCAGTAAAAGACAATTACTTGACTTTAGAAGAAGGTTGCTTTTTCCTTTTTTGACCTCGTTCGCCTTCGTTTATTTGGGAAGAGGAAACCCAATTGAAAAATATATGCGAATGGGAGAGCCTTGAGAAATGCCAGCATCCCTTGGAAGAAGGGAGCAACCCCGAGTCCCGTTAACGGGTGAAAGCAGAAAGTGAAAGTCGTAAAGTTTCCAAAGGGGAAGGGCCTGGGCGGACAGGATCTCAACTATTACACATAACTTGGCCTTCTTTATCGAAATTTAAGCTTATCCTCGCGTATAAATTGTTTTCCTAAAGCAGGCCCTTTACCATAAGATATTTCCTCATGTGATCTTACCAGTTCAGCCCCGGCTGCATTATAATACGGAACAGCGGAGAGTATGAGATGGACTATGGCTGTCGTACTCGCTGCCAGGGCTCCCCATCTGTAATAAGCAGCATTATCAAAAGAATTTAGAAATTTAGAAGACCAATGGAATGTCAGACTCAAGTTAATCATAATGGATTACTCTTCCCCTAGCCCGGAAACAACAGTCTGCTCTAGAGTTCTAATAATTATTTCAGTCCTACTCCTCTACCATACTTTCTCCAAATGCCAAATGCTTTCTCCCTAGGCTTCTAAAATTTGCTTAATCATTAGCACTTTCGATGGAAATGAGCCTAATTAAGACACGAAATGGGAATGGGAAACTTGGAGTTAATAAAAGGAGCTTATAAACTTCTGACGTCCCAAGAGGAAATTGCAAACGACGTCAGACTCCAATCCCTACTTTCCTCGTCATCAATTGACCGTAGTTAAGTTGACCTAAAATAAAGGATTACCTCAGGGGCATCGGCAGCATTGCATAAGTGGCAAAGATCACAAAAAGGATATACCAAAAGACAGAGGCAGGCTCGCTCAGTTTCAACACAATTCGAAGAGAACCTGGAAGAATGTCAATTGAGGATAATCGTAGTTAATTGAATCAATTAGAATCCACAAGCAGAATGTCTGCTTCATGTTTCCTTCATGCATACCCTGTAGAAAGAGTAGGATCCAAGTCCCGAGTGCATTCCAATGGAGATACTTGTTTGCAAAATGTTTCCAGGAAGCCAGCGTCCCCAGGATGACATTGAGAGCTGCACAAATCCCAGTAAATAGGAACATGTTCTTGACATGGGGAGTTTGCAACGGGTGCGTTTTGACACTAGGGTCAACCCCAATCTCCTTATGGTCAATCTCAAAGCTCCAGTAGAGAATAAATGTCAGGATCACAACTTTTACAACCAGGTCAATGAAGTTTACGATCACCAAGGACTTTTGTCGCTGCAGACAAAGAAAAAAGATCAATTGGGGCACAAGGGGTAGAAACGAGCAGGCGTCTTTGTGTAGGGACATTAAGTAGGGCGATGAGGATTTTACCTGTCTACACGCATATCGCTGATAAGCTGTTTCCAGCTTCTTTTCCTTGAAGCGATTTGTAAGGGTGGGTAAATAGATTCCACGGCATGTCAATGACTCCTTGTCAAAGTCGTCCTTGTTCACTTCCTCCTCGGCATCGGCTTCATTGTACAGGGTAGGGTAGGGGGTGCCAATGTTATTATTCGTGATGGTCCCGTTGAGGGGGATGGTGGCAGCGTTTCCATTGAGTTCAGTAGTGGTGACCTTGACATTGGACTCTTCAGGAAGAGGTAGGGTGGGAGTTGCCATGAAAGAAGTAGTAGCTTCGTCAGGAGTCCTGGAAGGGGTTCAAAGTCGTTTAAAATTTTCATCTAATTTATCTGATACCAGCCAATATGAAAACAGTTAGAGACCAATCTTGGCTACTTGGAGCTTGGTCATTTCCTAGCGATGTTATTTGACAAGTGAGGAAATGTCAATACACACGTATGGAAATAGGGAAACCATTTGAAAAACACAAACGGTGCTTTTATTGCTTTCTCTTTTAGTTAGTACACCCTTCTTTGTGGCCTTTTCACTCTCCCTGTGATTATGACTTTGACTAGGTCAGAAGGCGGATCCCAAGGAAAAAGCAAACAAGGGTATGTACAACTTCCGTCGTTGGGGTCTAAAAAAGCAAACATTTGGTGAAACCGAGCTAATACCCGTTTGGATATTAACTGTCCTTTTAGTACTTTCTAAAGGGAAATAGAGCGCGTGTTGTTCCGGAAGTGAATTCAAAGTCACATGCCCGTCACAGTAATCCTTTTGGACGACATTGGAATAAGTAGAGAGCCACTTACTCAACCGATTGTTCATAATCCCTAGTCTGCCCTTGTCTCCTTACTACCCGGAACCCCCGAGAGAAAGTTACCAGTCCCTGATCTTACATTATATGCGATTCCTTAACAATAGAGTGCGTACAACTTTGGAACTTTCCGACTGCCCCTCCTCTCTTTTTCAAATAAAAACTTTCCACTTTCTGTGTCTGGACTATGTGGAGAAAGTGATGAAAAGGCTCCATTGTCGCTTATCTCCTTTCTCCCTTCTTCTCTTAAGACGCAAAGTTGGCACAATGAAAAAGAACGATGATAAAAATTGGTTCTTTATGCGACCCTGGCCTGGATGTTGAAGTCCCGGTTTAAACGCTTCCAGAAACGCAGCAGGAGACAAAGGGGAGAAAGGAATAAGTCAACAGGACGGGATGGGGAGAGGACCGTTAAGAGAAATGAAGTGAAAGCACTTTAACCGGAAGTATGCGCCACCGTAGTTGGCTGTAATTGGGAATAAATCAAGTCGCACGAGGGGAATGGAATCAACTGGCACAAATCAACCAGTTTCACCATCCTAATACAGACTCCGAATATTCCAAACCCGTTAATTTCCTGTAGCAAAACGGAAAGTAATCTTCAGCTCCAGGAGGAGGTTCGACGGTTCATTTCCTTAATTCAGAGGTTGATTCTGTCAGTAATGAATTTAGTGGATGACAGCCCTTAAATTATTAACTGCGAATTCAATTTCCACGTTGTTCCAAAGCATGTTGATTACGTGTGTGTGGATTAGAACTCTAGAGATACGTGCTCTTGCAAAATAAACGCACACAAACAGATACAATTTCTTTAAGATCTTTTAGCTTCTCGAAGCTCTTAAAGCTTAAAGACAGCCACAGAGATTGGTTGACCTTCTCACCTCTGAAATGACCTCGCCCAAGTCCACTCCAAAGAAATGTCTCTGTGATGAGATTCGCTGGTATGTCTTATGCCATAAGTGACGCCCAGGCCTCCGTCTGAAATGTAAGATTTAAATTATTACATTTCCCATGAATTCCCAATTGCGAAAAACAATTTGTTATGCAATTGCGCTGTGCTGGGGTCTCAATGACCCCGTCCTCTGCAATCCTCTTTTATCCTACCAATTTGGAGTTGAGGCAAATGCGTTCCACCTTTTGTTTCTGAGCGGGTAAAGGTCGATTACTGTGGCTCCATTGCTACCTCGGAAGTAGCCATCTGGGATTATTTCATGATTTATGAGCTCCCCTTGTTTTAAGAACACATGCCGCTTCGGTAGCACTCCAAACTACACACTAATAATTCCAGTAGTTAAGGAGCGTATAGTTTCCGTATAACGGAAGGCTACTTATGATGATTCCTTCTAGGAGGCTTGGGAAGACCACTTGGGAAATGAACTTGTTCAGATGAAGTTGGGGATGGAACTGGGGAAAGGTAACTTTCCCTTATGTCCAAATGGCTCTGTGGTTCTAATCAACCACTTTCACCCGACTACTGTGATTGGTCAGGAGGAGATAAGAGTCCTAATCATCAACCAACACACCCTCGAGTAATCACTCTATTAGCAAATATTTCACACAAAATCAACTTAATCCAGGTGGAAATCCAAAAATGACGACTGTCTTATCATTCTATAGTTTGAAAAGGTTCGTTCAAGCAATAATTTCTACACCACTGACGTTTTGAATAGGATTTTTAAACAAGTTTTCTGAATTTCCTTTTCTACTGCCACTGTCACTTGATTTGACTCAAGGGGAATGTTTTTGGAATTTCCTATTCCTAGTCATGGGAGTGTCTCCTTACCGTTTCCTTTCGAACAGTATTTCATAAGTGGTGACTCCTCGGTCGTCTGTGGTCATTTTGGTGGTCGTGTTTCTCTCCATATCCGGAGTGCACGTGGTTTCCCGTGTCACGACAGGTGAAGAAACGCTCATCTTGTCACAAATGTGTCACCACAGTCACAACTCACAATATAAAAAAAAGTCAATAATCTCGAGACAAATGGAGAATTAGCATTACTTTCACCTTTGAGACTTTCACCATTGCTATTACTTATCTAACATGAAATTAATTTTTAATCTCATTGAAAATAATTATTTGTTCTTAGGTTTTAAGAGCGTAGCTTTCACTTTTTGCTTTCACCTGGATGAGGGATATGAGGGAGTGCTTTTTCTCAGGTACAGTTAAGGATTTCAGACTTGAATTGAGAGGCACAAGGATGTGAGTGGGTAGTGTGGGTGACTAATCGGATTAAGCAGGTATGATTTCCAGGTACACTTGAAAGAGTTTATTTACATAATTTACACGTGATGATGGGAAGCTCGGAGTCAAAAGTGCCGAGTTCCTCGAGAGAAGGGAAAGTCTTTTCAGTTGTTTAGTGGCCGAGAGCTAAGCGAAAACTAAAAGGATAAGAAGAATTCCACTGAAGCTCTTCTTCTTCTGTGGGGCTCTCTGGAGAACTTTGCCAAGTGGGGATGGGGAAGGAGGTAGCGGCGTGGACGCCAAATAAACACAGGAAGTTTTACTATTACACAAAGACAAGAGGAAAACCTTGGGATTTGAGCTTACGGAAACGTTTATTTCCAACAGTTGTATAGAGACGATTCGAGTAGACCCCCTTGGCCCTTTAGGAACAATTTTCTCTACAGGAAAAAAGATGTCATAAAACCATCGTTATCCAAAGCCCCAAAATTAACTTTCACTGGTTGAGATTCCATTTTAAAATGAATTAGGGGCCTTAAGGGCTTTGTTTAGAACAGACTTAAGGCGTTGCATCAACGCGTTGATGCTCTACAATAAAGATACAATCAATGCAAGGGGTCTAATTGATGAAGATTCTTAATCTTAATAATAAATCAAACAGGATTCTCCTTAGAATCTAAAGTGTGGGAGTCTAACTAACCTAACCATGTCACTAACCATGTCAGAATTTAAACTAACCTACCGTAACTTTGAGGATTTGATTAGGCTATGTGAATTTACGTTCATTCTTTACACATAGCTGAACTGATTAGTTCGATTCTCAATTTAATTTCCTCAAACCCTTCAATTACATCCGCGCACTTAGTTAGTTTAGCAGACGAGCATTTTTCATTTTGTTTTCACCAACCGTAGCCTAGCATGAGAGAGCCCTTAAGTCATTGGAAGCCAGTAAAAGGCTCTGCGTCGCGTCATTTTTTGAACGAAGTGAACAAGGTGTCTCTGTTAGAATAACAGTGTACAGCAACAACTTCTGAAGCGAAGGATACTTGAGTCATTGAAGTTAAAGGGAGGGATAAAGGCTAATCGGAAAGATGTCTTGGCACTTTCTCTCAGCTAAAATTAAATTAAGAAAGGGAAGAGTGAAAGCGGAGAAAATAGAATTTAGTACCGACACTCCTCTCCCTTTCGCTTTTACAACCTTTGAATTGGAGGGCGGAGATCAAAGGATTATTAAACTTCCTTCAATGAATGAGCAAGGCATTCTTAAGCATTAATTACACGGAAAGGGAAATTAGGAAACAAATCCCTACACGAGCTGGAAGCACCTTTGGAATTCTTCCAACTTACGCATTTCTTTTCAACGAATTTTTAGAGTAGTTGCGTGTATTTGTTTTGTATTTTTTCTTGTGCTTTGTGGTGCTTCAGTATGGTTTGGTTTCTTCGATTTTTTCTGCGCATTCTGGGTGAAGTTCCTTGAACCATTCCACTCCAGTAGGGCTCAATTCTTCCAAGGTCACGGGGTTAATGAACACAATCCCGTCGAGACAAGTCAGGAATTCAACGTAATCCACGTCCCGCTTTCCGCCACGAATCACCTACACGAAGGCAATGCAATTAAAACATTTGAAGAAAGAAAGAAGTGAAGAAAGTTTTAAGAGAAAGCGTGTCCTACCCGGAATCGTTTCATGATTGCATCCAATTCGTCATGAGTGACGATATCTGCCAATCCGAGTGTATGGAGAACACGGTGGAACTGATCCTCAGACACCAATCCAGTGACAGGGATGTCAAAGTCCATGAACATTGGTTTGAACTGCTCAAAATTACATTTCAGAATCGATAAATTATCTACTCTGCTCTACCTCAATGCGACGATCGTAAACTCTCTTGGCCAGACGGCGCATTCCTTCCATGAGTGTGGCGTATTCGGGTGGGCATGTTTCCTTGTCGTAGTCCATTTCACGGAGTGGACGCCATTGCTCAGGAGTGAGACGAGGAGTCTTCTCCAGTTGAAACATTGTGAATACAGTTTCAACAGCTTCAAAGACCAGGCGATGATTAATCTCCGTAGGGTCCTCAACAGAGCGGAAACTAAAGCGTAAGCAAACACAGTCAGAGAATGGAATTTAGCTAAAGAATTCATGAGCATTTTCATACTGACCAGCAAGAGAGAACTTCCATTTCGCGTGGGGTGAGTTCATACCCAGCACGGTCCATGGCACGGTGAAAGTCAATAATCTTGATTCGGTCGTGGTTGTAGAGGTCGTGATCACGGAGAAACGCGTCCAGTTGAGGTCGGCAGCGGACCATCTAAATTAATAGCAAAATTATTATAACTCTGATTTGCACAAACGCTGTTTCTTTTTAGCTCACCTTTGCGCGGAGCTTGTACAAGATGCGATGCATGTCATGCTCGACCCATTTGGGTTCCGGCGGTGGACGCATCAACTGATACAACCGTCCATTCTTGTACTTCTGGTACTGAAAAGCCAGACAAAAATAATCCGAGTTGTGAATCAAGNCTCGACCCATTTGGGTTCAGGCGGTGGACGCATCAACTGATACAACCGTCCATTCTTGTACTTCTGGTACTGAAAAGCCAGACAAAAATAATCCGAGTTGTGAATCAAGAGTAACTTTAGAATTGAAAGATGAAGGAACTTGGTGAGATGCATACCCATCCAGCATCCTTTGGCTTGGGTTCAATATCAGCCAATAACATCAAATAATCGAATCCCTTTGCACTGCAATATTTGATCAACATGGCGTCCATTTCGTTTGGAGTGAAGCTGTAGTTGAGCATTGACAGGGTCTGCTTGAATTGCTGCGGAGAAATATGTCCGTTGTTTGTCCTACAGAAAAAGAGAATTGGTTTAAATTACAAAAACCCAGTTCAACAATAGCTTACCTATCGAAGCCTTGAAAGAAGTACTTGATGTTGCAACTTTCAATGAGGACGCGATGACGAAGTCGAGCCACAGCACACTTTGCTAGCTGACGAATTGGCAAAGGAACATCTTCCATGTTCGTGAATCCAGCGTTTGGAAGTGCAACAATTCGATTTGGCGACGGAGTGAGCAAGCATGGAACTTTCTCAATGCCCTTTTGGAGGAAGACTGCGAATAAATTCAAGAGTGCCCGATTAAAGTAGGAATAACCACTTGATGGAGTCTATTACTGGATTCGATGTCTGCATCGAATTTTCGCCAGCATGCCATCGAAGGATCCTTTGGGCAGCGGTAGAAATTGATGAGAGCATCGTACTCAGCTTCAAACAAGTTCAGTCTTCCAGTGGCTCCAAGACCCATATTCGTCAGAGCTCGGCGAAAGCGATTAGCAGTCACAAGTCCAGAATTCAAGGGGTCGAAGGGCTAAAATATGATGAGTGAGGTTCAATAAAATAAAGTTCAAGCAAACTTAGAAACTAGAATTGGTTTACCTGGAAAAACTCCTTGGTCCGAACACGGTAGCGATATAGGAACTGTTGCAAACGCTCCATCAAGTTGCGCAATTGGACGCTTTCGCTCTGGCCTGGAACAGGTTCAGTGTTGACCACTTTCCCAAGTGATACTCCAGTTGGTACCCCAGCAGGTGGAGAGCTGATGAAACTTCCGGAGTAACGTTGACCTTCAATATGACGAAAAATTTACTCTAATTTACTTATTCACGGCAGTCACTCCGAGATTTACCAGCCCGTGCTCCGGATCTGTTGTCGACATAAGATTGACCCCAGACGGGGATGCGACCATCACCACCACAGACTGGACCGCATTCGTAGAAACGCCTTGAGTCAGCTGGAAGACAGGCCCCAGCACGGTGCTCATCTTCGCTAGCACATTTGCAAGCGCCATGACCCCATACTGAACTCGTCTTTCCAGCTCCGTCTGTCAATGGGTAGTATGGCAAGTCATCGTAAGGAGGACCGTGAGCCTGAAACGTATTAGAAAGAACTGCATCAAAATCTTCTGAATAAAGTGATCACTTTACCCCCAAGATTGTTGGCGGTGGGACTTTGCAGTAGATTTCAGCATAAGCCCAGTCGATATCCGAAATTAGCTGGATAAAGTTGACATTGTAGTCATTTGTGGCGTATTTCTTGCACAACAGTGAGAAATCGTCATCGCAGAGGTCAGCGTCCAAGTAAATGAGCACACGCTTCAGATGCGGGACTGTTGTTTCACCATTCGGCCGTTGAGCAAACTACAATTAAACCAGTCTTATATAAAATACTTCCAAAGTTTAGTCGGTTGTGTTTGTGTTTCACCTGGTCGAAGTAGACTCTGAACATTTTCAAAAGTGCTGGATTTGCTTGTTTGACAATCATCGTCCAAATTTCCTTGACTCGTACTTCTTCGCAGTCACTCAAAATGTTGAACTTCAACGGAGGCAACAAGTCTTCCCGTTTCGTAGCGTAGTTCAACTGATACTGCTCCTGGAGACTCAGGGCTGGAAATCAAAATGTCATTCATTATTTCAATTCTCATGAATTTTTGCGATGTGTTCCATTTTCCTTACTTGAGTCAAACATGGCAGCCATCCGTTTGTAGTCGATCATGTCTCCACATGCTCGGTAGTAGTTTGTCACGGCGTCCAGTTGTCGCTCCGTGATCCCCGCTTCCGGTACAAGACTGTTGTTCAGCACACATTGAAATTTCTCCTCTGAATAACCGTGAATGCAGACAAACTTAAGATCTCAGTCACAATCGAGCTTAAAATATTTTGATTTTAACCTGGCACAAGTCCTTTGCATTCCGGATCACAACAGCGAAACAAATCAGTTAGTTTGATCCGAAGTCGCCAGTAGGCTGTTCTCAAGCGTTCCAAAACCGCTGGGATGCAAATCTCAGTCCCAAAGACGCGTTTGCCACAAATCTACATTATGAAAAACACAATTAAAAATCCAATCCGTTAGGACAGGTCGCGTTCCCTTACTCGGAGTGGTGCAGTGGAGACTTCAGGAAATGCAACTTTTGAAGCACATTCGCGAAGCTGCTGAGCAATGTTTTCATCTACAAGTTAAAAAGTGATTATCTTAAAGCTATTTTTCATCGAGAAAAGGCTATTGCATTAATACACAAGACTGACCTGATTTCATCAACTCTACAAGTCGTTGATAGCAAATATTTCCGTCCGGCATTTGGAAAAACTCGATGATGACTTGATTTTGCTCCAAAGAGAATCCACACTGGCACATGAATTTCTCATGGAAGACACACTTGAAAATGTGCTCTAATTAATAAACAAATTAGTTTAATTAGATTAAGAACCAGTGATGACCCAGAGCCTAACCTGAAACCATCCCAAACTCCAGTGGGTCATGCTCAGCGAAGAAAGACTTGACATCATAGTTACACATCCTGGACACATTCCGCATTCGTTCCAAGTACTCGGCGGTACATGGCTTCAGTCCATAGTTGTCCAAGCACTATAGAACAAAAGAGTTTGTAAACCCAGAAATTAAAATCGGGTAATAAGCTTACCTCAGGCTGGAGAATTTTTGGTGGTTTGTCCATGTTCGACATCCTGGCTTTGATTTGATGGGATTAACCCAAAAGAGATCCAAAAGTTTAACGCTGCTGCTCTTCCCGAAGTCAGAAAATGAACTGTGCAGTGAAGATGCTGCTTGCTTCGGAACGAAAAACGAACTGAATGAAGAAGAACGCAGACCTGATGACAATAAGTCTGAAAATTTTTGCTAATAAATAATTAGCAGAAAAGAGCCCATTATCATGGAAACTAAAGAATTTTTTGTAAATGAATATTTTATTGTGGAAACTAACGTGTGTAATAAGTTACAAAAAGATTATCGTTTCTTCCATGTCCAGCGAGCTCTTGCTCCTTCACAGCCACGATGCCTTCGTTCCTTTCGCCGTCTGTCTTTAGTAAGTAAACCGGCAAGGCGTAGTATTGTTGCATCCGCTCCTACAGAACAAGTTTGTTCAGAAAGTATACACTAGACAGAAGTTATTATAGCCACTTACCCAACGATGCTAGTGCCACTGAAAGTCCCCATCTGAGACAGGCAGCTTGGGTCACAATTCCTGACCCTGACACTGAGGCCTTGATGTCAACAGTTCCTAGCCAATTGACAATTTGGAGTGGATAGATGAAAGCCTCCCTGGCCCTCATCAGGGGAAAGTAGTCCAAGCCTTGACCATTGATGTCAATTTTCCCTGTTCCAGGCATTGTCACGTGAACATTTCCTAACGCCGTCTTCTTCGTACAAACTAAGGACAAAAAATTAATTGTCAACTTTGAATGAGACTGAATTCATTAGTAGTACGCCTTACTTTCAATTTTGATACTTTGTCTGCCGTCTGCTTCTAAAACAGGAGTTGGGAAGGTGTTCAATTGGAGCTGACCTACCACTGGTTTTCGGTAAGATTTAATAAATTCTTTCTCTCTCTCCATATTTGGATGCGCAGCCAGGCGATCCATGCAAGTCACCCATTCAGCATACATTTCATCAGTCAACACGTCCGTTGTCTTCTCCTCAAGTTCTTCTTTGGATAACCACTGGGTTCCGCCCAAAATACTAGTGGAATCCCCCTCAGTTGAAGTATATGACAATGCGTTTAGAGCATTCAATTTTGAAACGGCTTCCTAGAAAAACAGTTCCCATTTTAGCAAGATTGAAGATTCCATACAACTTAAAGAAACGGTTGTAGCTTACATAGACGAGGAAATAGAAATTAGCCCTGGCTGTGTAAAAGAACGGATGATGCGGTCTCCCTGTGGCATCAAATTGAGCCGCTTTTGCTTTTGGATAGACCTGATGTGGTGGCTTCATGATTGGCCTTGCAGAAGCAACAGAAACAGAGGCAGGGAACAAGTACCTAATGGCTTCCTGCAAAAAATAAATCAGTCACTAAAATGTGATTATAATCAAAGGTAAAAGTCAACTTACCTCGACATCTTGCTGAGTAAAAGTTTCTGGATCTTTTCCCATCATATTCGCCAAGTGTCTCCTACCAAAAACAAATTCCTCTTCACGTTCCTTCATAAAATTGTCTGCAAGCAATGAAACAATTTTTACCATAACTCAACATTGTACAAATTGAAATTGTAGCGACATACGATGAGCTTCAGCTCTTTCCAAGTATGACTTCATAGCTTTGCTTATAGACTCTGTTGAGCTCTGCATCGAGATTCCAGAATTAGCAGTTTCAGCAACTTGTTTAGTTTTTCCTGATTCAGATGGATTTTGAAGGTCAGGCCGAGGGGGTGATGATCCAGGTGGCCCGGTTCCGGTTGGGGCAGGTAACCGGAACACAGAGGAGCCGCTGAAGTGTCTCATGCTGCTTCCGCTTTTCACGAGTACCGACGTAAATCGGTATGGCAAAAGTCTCATTTTCAATGGTGTGTACTATAAGTTCAAAAGGGTCAAAGGTCAACACAACAAAACAGAAATCCAAAAACAACAGTCATAAAGCATAAACACACCTTACCGACCTAGACAAGCACACGGTAAGAAGTAAATAACACTGGCAACTGACCGACTGATCAACTCCACTTCCGAACCTAGGTGTCCCTTAATCGTTGTAAAACATCGACCAAATTGTATTGAATTGGGGAATTAATCAAATCCGTCAAAATTAATCAAAACTAAACTTCTGAAAATCCAAACGGCTGTTGTTGGGCCTAATTAATCCGCAGACGTTCCGACTCAGACTTCGGCGAAATCCAAGGCACAAGGTGTGCAAAAACCCAAGAGGAAATGTTTCGTGATTCTAGATTCGTGATGAATTTTACGACACTCGCAAATACGACATTCTGATTATGGACCTGATTAATCCAATTTAATGTTTTACTTTGTTTTCCGTTGTAGCCTTCAACATTCCATTTAAATAACTTGGAGTTTTCCTTTATTTTTTTATTACTCCAGTTGAGCTTCAGTTCCATGCGATCAAATCAAGAGATGTTCCATTTGATCAAGAAATGCAACGAAGCAAGCTGACAAGACAATAAGAACGAACCCATACAGCTGTTCCAGGGTGACCTTCGGAAAGCCCATGATCTTTCTCGTCTCCCTCTCATCGTCATATTCGTCAGGTGGGATCGCCTCCATCTTGCTTGAGATGTCATGCAGAATCCGAGTGTAGGGAACAAGGCCACTTCCGATGTGATTGGACCCATACTCTCCGCTGATCCAATCGAATTTATGACTCCTACGACGCTTTCGCTGCTCTTCCTTCACGTCAAAGATGTCCTTGACCAGTACTTTTGGATGAAATCCCACTGGCTTCTCCAAAAAGAACATGCCGTCAACAAGATGAATCTCCGTTTCATTGTCCGGAACTCCTTTCTGTTGGTGATATGGTAAATAGAATTTCAAGTTTTAACTCGGGGTTGTAAATGGAAACATACAAGCCAGAAATCTTTGACAGTGTTCCGCTGTCTTGAACGAAGTGGTGGATACTTGGTAATCCCCACTTCGTACTTGTTTTCATCGAAATCAGCCAGGTCTTCCGTGTGCTCGTTGCGATCTGAGGTGCACCGAATCTGAACTGATTCCCCGGGTAGAATGATACCGACGTCAGGAGACTCTTGGAACTGATAACCACTTGAAGCCACCTGGAGCATGGACGCAAAAAAGGTAAAATGTCAACGTCAAGAAGTAAAAGTAAATGCATTACGCGAAAAGTAATGAGGATGTCACTGGTGTTCCTAATCGATAGGAACGCAAGGAACTGATTGTTGACCCCATCGGCGAAGATTAGATTTCGAGGAACTTCTGCGAGACAATCAGGAGGCCGAGAGATTTCGGATTGGATCGACACCACTTCGTACTTGTTTTCATCGAAATCAGCCAGGTCTTCCGTGTGCTCGTTGCGATCTGAGGTGCACCGAATCTGAACTGATTCCCCGGGTAGAATGATGCCAACGTCAGGAGACTCTTGGAACTGATAGCCACTTGAAGCCACCTGCAACATGGGCGCAAAAAAGGTAAAATGTCAACGTCAAGAAGTAAAAGTATTATAAATGCAATACGCGAAAAGTAATGAGGATGTCACTGGTGTTCCTAATTGATAGGAACGCAAGGAACTGATTGTTGACCCCATCGGCGAAGATTAGATTTCGAGGAACTTCTGCGAGACAATCAGGAGGCCGAGAGATTTCGGATTGGATCGACGTATCGTGAATTGGCCCAGACCCACCGGGATCCACCGGTGTCTCCTCCACGCTCTGCTCGTGGGATTCGCTATTCTGCATTTGCTCCGTCCCGTCCATAATGGGAGCTTCTGCAGTATAACTGACTGAACTCATGCTCCATTGCAAGAGGAAGTGGAACCATTTTCGAGGTGTCTTCATTCAGCTCCATGCTGGGGACTTCGGGTTCGGGATCGGGAGTTTGGTTCATGTGGCCGTCAGAGGGCGGTAATGCAAGGTGCCCAAGAAATCGGGGGATTTTTGAACTGAACTCTGCCGGCTGCAGAAATTTGCTAATGTATCAAACCAGTGGCAGTGCAGATACGAATGAATAACTCACCATTTTGAGTTCAGGTCCAAATCCTGCCCCGCAAATAAATGACTCGGGTTTTTACTTTACTTTTTTTAAATGAAACTTATAAAAGGACAAGGTTGCGTTGAGCCATTGTTTGTATAAAAGTATCCTGAACAAACATTTTTGTTACACAGAGCAACCGTTCAAAAGCATTATTATTGCATTTTATTTTTATTATATGCATTTGCCAAATTATGCATTTTTATTTAACGAAAGAGACGATTATAGGCTAAAACTGTTGCTACAAAGAGACAACTGAGCCAATTGGATTTCCTTCCCAAAATGCTAGGCAAAGCTCTTGAGCAATTTGGATCATTCTTCCCAATCAGGATCTCTTGATGGTTGCAACTGCAGCTGAATTTCCCATTCATGTTCAGATGGCTGAACTCGAACAGCGGCTGAGAACAATATTTTGGTGAACTTTGGCGTTTTGAGCATTCTGTCATGAATTTGCTTTTGCAAACTGTACCGAAATTAACTGTAAAATTCAGAAAATCCAAAAATGAAAAGAACCGTTTAAGCTGCGACAAAGTTATACCCGGATTTTGAGGTTTAACAGACGGAATCCCGATGAATGCGACAATTGCGAAGAACAGAAACGTTTTCATTTTGAAAATCCAGAGAACTCGATGATGAAATTAAATCCTGTGGAATGAATTGTAACGTAACCTGGATAACTTATCGATGAATTCAAGTACAAGGTAAATATTTGACTAAAATGGGCGTATTTATTCGGAACAAGCTGGAGGAAAAGTAATTCGTCATTTTAACATTATTATCGCAAGAGATAATGATTCACCGGATGTGTATAGTAAATACCGTTAGCCGAAAATTAATGAGAATCACCCCCGAATCGTGAAACACGATTGGCTCAATGCAATGATGTTTTTATTTGATTCATGAAAATGTTTTGCAAAATTTTAAAACTGTTTGAACATGAGGCTCTATATCTAATCATTTTAATTCCAAAAGCTTGCAAGCGCTGCGATAACGACGCCAGCTAGGAGCCAATTGGTAACGAGCGACTTTGACCCACCGCCCCTACCAGCTTCTTTCCCGATCAGAATTTCTTTGTTGTTGCAGATGCAAACCATTCTGTCGGAATTGTAAACAGTGAACTGGAATGCGGGTTGCTTACAGTATACCGGCGATGACTGGGCCAAGTTGCATTTCCCCTGGAACTGGGTATAGGTCATTGTCCCCACATCCTCTGCGGAAAATAAGAAACCAAGTAATCAACAGCAATGACATTTTTCTGCTTTCGCTTTACCCGGAAGTTTTATAGCTTTGGCCGTATATGCTATACCGAGGATTACAATTGCAAAAACGTAGATTCCCTTCATTTCGGATCTACTCCTGCACAAATCGGAACCTGAAAAGGCTTTGGTGTCCACATGCACGCACGACTTTTTAAGGCCGGGCCTTTTTAAGCTTATCACAGTAACTGTCAAGTGGTTAAGGCAAAATTAGTGAGAAATTGCTCTTTATTTGTACAAGCTTTAGAGATTAAGGTCTAGAAATTTTGAGCAGTGATGCATTTGCTGGCTGGCTATATCCTTTCATCGTTTCGCACATAGGTATTTAGATTCACGGAAATCAAGGCCAGATAGGCGTTTTCGGACTCATTTAGCTCGTGAAAAGAAACACCAAAGACGCGTACGGTGTTAATGAAACTAGAGTTGAGATATACCATGGATTTGTCCAGAAATTGGTCATCAATCGGTCAGTCTCAAGTTACGAGATTAGCGTCATTTTCTGCATAAAAAATCATCAATTGACGGCATGTCATTAAATGGTGGAATCATGTTTGCACACCGAAAACCGAAGTTTATGCACGTTTGCACTCACTTAGATTCTTGGAGGTTATTTGCTTGCTTTATCCATATGCTAATCATGGACTTTGAGTAATTTAGAACACAAAATGAATGGATTAAAAATGTTTTGCAATTTGTTACAGATTTTTTGCAAATGTGCAATTTTCCTCCTATGGTCTCACTTTCCCCAAGCCAGAAACGAACGGAGGGAATATTGAAACACAACGTGGAAATTGGTTTTGCATTTTGCAAAAAAAAAATTCTCTTTTCTTGTCACATTTTGCTACTCTTTTGTTTAGTTAATTTGTACTGTTAATTGTGATTAATTAATTGAGTACGATGGGTAAAAAAGCAAAAGGGAAGAAAGGAGCATCAGCTGGATGTCTGGAACCGAAGGAGGAGGCTGTGGTAATTGAACAGAAGAAAAAGACAACTGGCAAAAATAAGGTCAAATTGGCGAAATCAGAGGAATCAAGGGTGGTAGAGTTCGAAGAAGAAGTGGATACTCCAGGCACAAATGGAAAGGGTCAGGAGGATAACCTGGATCAAGAAGATGAACCAACAATTTCATGTAAAACTTTAAAAGCTTATTTATTAGGTACAAGTGTCCCGTTGTCTTTTGTCTTCAGTGTAACATAACCGTCTAAAACCGGATAAATCTTAATTCAGTATTGCTCAATAGCTCCAATCGTTTATGCTGAATTTTAGCTATACCAAGTTAGGCTGACTAAAATACTAATGTTTTTGTTTAATTTTGTATGCACAGTGCCAGGGACGAGCACAGGAGCAGCGGTACTTATTTCGACGGAGAAATCATTCGGAGAGCTCAAGCTGTCCGAGCCAATGGCCTCGGCGATAGAGAAATTGGGTTTCAAGACTATGACGGAAATCCAGGCGAAAACAATCCCACATTTGCTAGAAGGAAGGGACGTTGTAGGTGCTGCCCGAACGGGATCTGGAAAAACCCTTGCATTTTTGATTCCAGCGGTGGAGCTCGTGTGTGCTAAACTGAGGTAATTGTGAATTAAGTGCTTAGTAAGAGGCATGGAGGATCTGACTTTGTGACCCTTTTGTGTTCCAGAATGCTTCCGCGCAATGGGACTGGAGCAGTGGTGATCTCTCCCACACGAGAATTGGCAATGCAGATCTTTGGCGTTTTGAGAGAAATTATGGAGGAATTCCCTGCACAAACTTGTGGACTGGTATTTGATGCTTCTTGGTATTGACCGTCGAGTTGGGTAATAATAAAGTTTGTATTTTTAGGTAATTGGAGGAGCAAATCGTCAGGCAGAAGCGGATAAATTGAAGAAAGGTGTCACAATCCTGGTCGCAACCCCAGGACGCCTTCTTGACCATCTCAACAACACCCCGCAGTTTTTGACAAAGAACTTGCAGTGCTTGATCATTGACGAGGCTGACAGAATACTCCAAATTGGTTTCGAGGAGGAGATGAAGAGGATTGTGTCCCTCTTGCCAAGTAAGTTGAATCAAAATCCCGTTTTTAGCCAAATACGTTATATCTAAATTGATAATTGCTTCCAGAGCGAAGACAGACGATGCTTTTCAGTGCAACTGCTACTAAGAAGATCGAAGAGCTGACGAAACTGGCATTGAAGAAGGAACCATTATACGTGGGTGTTGACGATTCGAAGGAAGTGGCCACTGTCGATGGTCTTGAACAAGGTTTACAAAATAATTATTTTGGGAAACAGTAAGGGTGTTAACCTTCAGGTTAATTTTCCCCGATTAGGTTATGTCGTGTGTCCAGCGGATAAGCGATTCCTCTTCCTCTTTACATTTCTCAAGCGGAACCGGAAGCGGAAGGTCATGGTCTTCTTCAGTACTTGTCTCTCCGTAAAATTTCATCACGAGCTCCTGAACTACATTGATCTCCCTGTCTTATGCATTCATGTAAAAAAGGTTTATGATCATTCCAAAACACGGGAACCTTATCGATTATTTTTTTTTCAGGGGAAGCAAAAACAGGTGAAACGAACTGCAACATTTTTCCAATTTTGCCAAGCTGAATCTGGGATATTACTTTGTACGGATGTCGCTGCTCGAGGGTAAATATTACTATAAAAATTGAGAACAAAAGTGAATGCTAACGAAAATGCATTACTATCCAGGCTAGACATTCCTCGTGTTGATTGGATTGTTCAAGTAGACCCACCAGATGACCCACGCGAGTATATCCACAGGGTAGGCCGAACAGCACGTGGTGCTGAAGGGACAGGACGAGCCCTCCTCATCCTCTCACCAGCGGAACTTCCATTCTTGCGATACTTGAAAGTGGCTAAAGTGCCCGTGGCCGAGATTGAAGTTGAATGGAGTAAAGTAGCCAACGTCCAGCCCCAGCTTGAGAAATTGGTGACGACCAATTACTTCCTCAACCAATCAGCAAGAGAAGCTTACAAAGCCTTTCTCCGGGCTTATGACTCCCACAGTCTCAAGAGTATCTTTGACGTTTCTCAGCTGAACTTGAAGGATGTTGCCAAGGCTTATGGTTTCAGTACCCCTCCACCCTGTGACCTCAGCGGCCTTGGGAAAAGGAAGTTCAGAGAGCGTGATTCTCACGGCCCTGAGCACAAGAAATCCAAGATTTTCCGAAAGAAGCCTAGAATGATACCATCAGTTGAGTAAGACAGAGTAAGACAAGCAAAATTTATTTAGATTTGACCCTAAACATTATTCTAAAAGCGCTATTAATTTATTTTAAATGCCGGAAACAGAATAGTGCGTTGAGTGCGCTTCTGTTTACTCTTCGTGTCAAAAGTGTTGGTATAAAATAATAGTGTTTTAATTCTTTTGATGTGATAGCGTGTCTTCTTGGTCCCTATTCAGCACTTCCGTCTCCTTCCTTTTCGATAAATGGAAGGACGAGGAAGTTTCTTGTCATTATGGACCTCTTAGCGAGTGCAGCGATTGACACAGAGGAAGGATGCTCCGCCTGGCCAAGTGCGGCTGAATCCTCCTTCATCCCCACGCCCTTGATTGTTGTGGTAGCATCCGTACTTGTTGATAAAGTTCATCGTGTTCAGATACTCGTGCTCATACAGGTCCGGAATATTTCCGCCTGCAAATGCACGAGAAGGCTGGTTAGCACGTTTCATCAAAACGTGTGTGACATTTCCCGTTGGGATGTCACATCTGCAAAGCATCAACGTACCCGCTGCCGCATTCCATCCCATTTTGACAGTCGTTTTTCCAAATAGACGAGATTCAAAGTCAATAAGTTGACGGAAGAAACCAGGATTGGGGCGAATGATTGGACGGCGAGCCTGCGAGTTCAGCAAATAATTAGTTTACGACTTCATTAACCAACTTTTAACGTCTTTTTGTTCCACGCAGGTGAAGAGGTAGTAAAATGAAGCTGACAGGGTTTGCTTTTATTTGCACCCCAGTGTCTGGAAATGGGTCTAAAGTAGCCAATTCCAATGTGTCTATCTCATCAGAAGTTCGTAAAACAAGCCCTACTAAATATGATTGTCATTTAGCTTCAGGAATTTGCACGGTTTTTATCTTTTTGGCAAAGGAGTGAGATAGGTGATGTTCTTGGTTGGCACGCTTCCACCACCCCACGAGGACCTCGTGTGCTTAGGTGTGCTCTAAATTGGGACTCAGCGTATGACGGATGGGAAGTTAATTTTAACGAAAGCAGAAGCATAAAGGAAGTGTCATCGCTGTTGAAGTGAGGGGATATCAATCAAGTTCTTTGGAAGAGCGGATGAGTGGGTGGGTGGGTTTTGTACTTACTTTGACATGCTCAAAGGCCTTTCGAAGCGGCATTTGTCGATGTTTCATGAGGTAGGCGATGATGATTGTTGAGGAGCGAGAGACACCGGCGACACAGTGGACCAGGACTTTGTTCCCTCCACGCAGGACCTCATCAATCTTGTCAATCGTACGTTCAAAGTAGTATGCAATGTTCGCATACGGAGAATCATCAATAGGAATCTTCATCGTGTCAATCTGTCAGAGAGAGAACTGAAGCGTTCATAACTAAGCATAGGAATGAGGCCAGGAGGGGGAGGGAGTTGACCCCGAGAAGTATGTGGATCAAACACGGATTAACTTCCGCCTTCGTTAGGAATGCAGCAAAAACCTTCCTGAAGATCTAAACTGATTGATAAACACGACGACCAACTCATCGCTGCTAGGATTTGGATTTCTTGGCTCCGGAGCCATCGATGACACGCAGAGGAATCTCTGCTACGGAGGTGAATAGTTGATTCTAATCCAAATTAAACGGAGAGCAAGAATCCTCTGTCGTCATTTTGGAACAACGCTTTCCATTCATGAACGCTGCTCCTAAGGTCGGGGAGTTAGGGATGAATTAGTGACACCTCACCTGTGACTCGCCCTTGGTGGTGTACGGCACGTTCGGCAGCTCTACAGTCATGTTGATGATACACGAAATCCCAAGGTCACGAATATTTGATGGAGTCAGGGCTGTGAAAATCAGGTCAATTTATCCATAAATATTCGAAAAGTAAATGGAAAGTGAGGTCACCTCGAGCACCGCAAAGGTACAGTCCATCTTCAATCTGGTTAATTTGACCCAAGTAAGTTTCCACGGGCACTGGGGGAGGGCGGCTACAGAAGAATGTCAATAATGAGTCATTTCCAAAGTGATGTCAGCTTTCACCGGAATTACCTCATCATGCTCGTGTTCGGACAGCTTCTAGTGGCTGTGGCATTTTTGGGTCGGGAACAAAGTAGACCTTGACCTGAAGTTCGTGATGGCAGTGAAGCTCCATGGCTCGGGGAGATCGTATAGGGATTCATTGGAGGTCGACGGCTCATGATTTCTAAAAAAAAAGATTTAAAAAATAGAAAAATCGGTCACAGGCTAGCAGCTTCAAGAACCTTAGCATGGAAAGCTTGCTTTACAACCCACCCTGAGTGAAAAAAAAAAAAAAGCTTGCTTTCACTTTTGTACCAAGGAAAATTTTCCCTTGAACTACTTACGCTGATTTTTGCGCTGCTGCTATGATGAACACTCGCGTGTTATAACTAAAGCTATTTTTCCAGACCTTGAGTTATAATAATAGTAATGCTCAGCGTCTGGAATTCAATGAGCGTCTGCTGGAGACATTTTTCTACGAATTATTATTGATAAAGGAGAGCTTGGAAATGTAAACAAAGTGAAAGCTTTAGTTGTCATGAGACGGAAAACAATAGGATATTTTAACTCTATTTTCCAGCTATTTCAGTTACACCCCCACGCTGGAAAATAGACACTGGAAAAGGAAGAATGGTCTCTTTCCGAGTCCTAATGGAAGATCAAGCTGCACTCATCTGGGAAATAATTTGTGACAGAAAATGACAAAGCAATTGCCTTGTCTGCCTTGTGAAATGAGTAGTGCTTTCACTGCCTTTCACCAAAGGAATGGCTCGTCGATAGGCTCAAGGACAAGAGTTTCATTTATTGAAATATAATATTAAACATTGATTTTCTTTATCATCAATGTTCTAAACCGTGACCCTGCCACGGAGAGTAATTTGACCTCATCATCTCCCCACATGGATGAAAATCCACGGCGGAAATCATTATCTTTTCCGCATCGATTTCTTTTCCCACATGCAAAAAACAATGCATTTTTGACATGGATTCTGAAACTACTCAGACGTGATTCATTCCCACTTTTTCTGCAATTGAGGGAATTGGGTTGATGCAGTCACACACAAATCCAATTGGACTCGAGAATAATAAAAATGGAGTCATTACCAACTTCCGCCATTCTGGTTACGAACAAAGAGTTTTCGCGAGAACGTAAAAGTTTGAACTGGAACTTTCACTAACAGAGAGAGCTGAAATGTCGTAACTTTGTGGCCTCTGGTTTGCAGCTTGCTTGACAGGAGCTTCAGAGCTGGACTGAGAGTTTGCAGGCTTTTGGATTTAGCTTTATAACGGTGGACTCTGCGGCAGTGGTGGTAGCTGAATGCGAAAACTTACTGATGATGAGCAGAATATTTTGCAAACTGTTGTTCTCCCTTCGCCCTTTCCCTGTCAGGAGGATTCACAATTTCCCTACTGAAAACCTTTCCCCGGTCGTACGTGAATGTTTTGGCATTTGCCAGTTATAAATATTGGATCCTCCTCGTGCTCTGAATTCCCTCTCTCTGTCACTTTTCCATTTTATTTTCATTTCCGAGGAAAGTGAATTGGTATGACACTTTCAATGAGCCTGGGAAATGAGAAGTGTAATTGACCACCCACGCAAGGAATGTGCTTTATTTTTGCACTCATGTACAAAGACTTCTGCAAAATATATGCAATGCTAAGTGCAAAAAAAGTGATCCAAGGGGTAGCATTCTTTGGTTTTTGGACCATTTATACTCCCCGGATTCTTCAGCAAGATGTGGGGGGAGTGCAAATTCCTTTTGAGCTTTTGTTTTGTTTTTAGCACACACGCAATAAACACGGCGTCCTCCATGTCCTCGTGTGCATTAGAGGGAGTCATTTTTTTAGCATTTTGCATAATAAAAGGAGAAAATTGGCAAAATCCATTTTATCTAAACTGCCGAAATTCCAGAGTCACAGTGACTTGGAACGACCAAATGAAGGACACCCGTTTGTCCCGTTCGTTGATGGAATTTGAGAAATGGGAACCACACGAGTTTCCCTTTGAACTGGATCGATGAAAGACAGGATTATGCAAAAATTGAGTGGATTGGACGAAATGAAAGTGTATTTATAGTCCACATGAAATTGCAATGATCGCAAATCCTGTATGAAATCCGTGTGGTTTCCATCAAGTGTTTTTCGCAATGCAGCTAAGGGAGTACCCACCGCATTCTTGGCTAATAATAAATTATTGCAATCAGAGTTCTTGTAAAAGAAACCATTTATTCCTCAACCAAGCGGAGAATTGAAACATAAATCTAAGCTGGTGGTGGTAAACATCCAGGGTCAATGATTACTTGATTTATACTCAAAGGTATCTTTAGTCTATCAATGGAATTTACAATTGTGGGATGGGATGCAAATAGGTTATAAACAATTAGCCAATGGTTGCGCGTTTCTTGGCAATTTCAGATCCAATAGGCTCTTGACTTCCGAAAAATTATGCGAAGATCCCCAGGGATAAATGGGAGGGTTGAAAGCTTGAATCGCTTGTGATTCCTCCAATGCCAAAGATCCCAACAGATCAGATTATTAATTGGCAAAACTGCATTTCCAAATATTTTCACAAGGACTTGTCCTCAATAAATTGAAATGGAAAAAACGCCAGTTGAAAAATTCGATAAGAAAAATCACCTGTATAGACAGTTGAAACAGTTTTGCGGGGAACTCTTCCGAGATCCATTTTTATTTTCATATGAAATGTAGCATTCCTTTTTTAAAAAATGAATTCATGCTTTCCACATCATATCGGCGGCCTTTGATTAATGAGCTTAATTACAAAGTATAATGACACGATGCTCCACAAAAAATAATTGCTTTCGATAATTTTGTCCTCTTAAGTCTAAAAAAATTAGTCCCTCCTTCCTCCCTGAGTCGGCATTGCCTGTCTAATTTGTAATTAAGAATGTGCCTCTAAAAATTCTGAATTAATTATATATTTTTAACGCATCCCTCATTAAGGCCAAATCATGGAACGCACTGGAACTCTGATTCTCGTAACTTGATTTTTTGTTATTATGTTGAGCCTGTGCGTTTCACCTGCTGTATACTTTTCATCATCTCGTTAACCATTTATCATTTTCCCAGAAACCTGTGACGAAGCCATCAGTGGAGCAGGAGCAGAGGCTGATGATAATATGAATAATTATAATGAATGAGCAAGTAGATTGCCAGAAGCGTCTTCTAATGCCATGTAATTATTAACTGCGGAATCTACAAGCAGATTTTGTGTGTCAATTCCATTCCAGCAAAAAGCTCTCCAGAGGCCGGAGGGTTTAGTGACGACGGGGACGTCGTCCAACGGGTGCAGTAACTCAAGGTTATTCCATGCTCCAGAGATCATCTCGACACTGGGAATCCAGTGTAATCAACAAGACTGAGGATTCCAAGAACTCATCATCTTGTTCCTTCTAATCAAGTCAAACAAGTCAGAGTGAACTCGTGTATCATCAGTCGACACTTCCTCAGTGTCAGGGATCAATCCATGGTGTTGAGAACGACGAAGTAAATCTTCTGGACAAGTGTGCGTCAATCAATCTGAAGTGGCGTCTGTTGTATTTATATTAGCGAGAGAACCTTCAGTCTCGCATTACCCCTTGGATTTGCACCACGTAAGAATTAGTATTAGTCAGCGTTTTCGATATAACAATGGTCGCCTCTAGCTAATTAAAGTTCTATTGTATCGATAGAAAGGTAATTGGCAGGTGACATTACTTTAGCTATGCTTAACGTTTCAACAAAACTAGGAGCATCCTGTTATTTAGGAGTCATTGTGATTCTGAACTTTTGAATTTCCAGCTTAAGTCATGAAGAAGGTAGACTTGGCGACATTACCTCAGGACAAGGCAGAGTCACAGGCTTGGTCAATGTCGCTCTCACTGCCAGTGACAGCGGGTGGGACAGCGACACTTCGGAGACAGTCTTACACGCAAGCAGAATCATGGCGTATATTGAAGAATCTGTTCATGATGGGGATTGCATTTGCTCTTCTATTCACAGCCTTCATGGCCACGGCGAACTTGCAAAGTTCTGTCAATACAGAGGTCAGTGACTTTTCTGATCAGAAACTTTTGGAATAATCCACGTGGTGGATTCCAGTAAACTTTTCTTTTTTGGATTTTCAGGGTAACCTCGGAGTTTATTCTTTAGCGTCAATCTACGGTGCCTTTGTAATCTCGTCATTGTTCCTACCGCCGTTGCTCTTGGCACGGCTCAAGACCAAGGGTACACTCCTCGTGTCAATGATAGGTTATGTCACATATATTGCAGCTCAGTTTTACCCACGGTTCGAAACGCTCATTCCGGCAAGTCTATTTATCGGCTTTTCCGCGGCGGGACTATGGAGTTCACAGTCCAACTATGTCACCAAGGTCATTAAACTTCTTACAATAACACAATCTTATGACCTGTAAAGTTTTGCATTGATTTTAGATTTCGGAGGAGTATGCCATTTTGAAAGGGCTCAGCCCTGAAGTCGTGTCGCAGTGGTTCTTTGGATTTTTCTTCCTTTGCTTCCATTCTTCGGGTGTCTGGGGTAACCTCATTTCCTCATTTGTGCTGTCGACTGACTCTGACGCCTTGAAAGTGCCCAATGCCACCAATGCACACTGCGGTGCTCACTTCTGCCCTGCTGCTATCCAGCTTTCAACCAATAACGAATCGAGTTTCAACGAAACCCTTTTGGCTGAGGAACATAAAGGGCCCAACCACATTCAGTTGGAAACTCTCACTGGGATTTTCCTTGGATGCTCTATCGTAGCGGCCATTGTGGTTGCTGTAGGGGTGGACTCCTTGAGAAGGTAAAGTCAACAGTTACCGGAAGTGAGTAAAACGCATATCTTTTGGTAAAATGTTTAGATACGGAGAGAATGAAACCAAAATTTTGAGTCAGAAATGGTACTCGCTTCTAATTGCAACGGTGAAGCACTGGAAAGATCCGAATCAGCTTTTGCTCATTCCGCTGGCCACTTGGATGGGAATTCAAGAAGCATTCCTAGGGGCAGAGTTCACACTTGTAAAGCGACTTGTAAAATGATGAAAGGATTTCTCGACTAATGAATTTTTTTTAGAGTTACGTCTCCTGCGCCTGGGGAATTCATCAAATCGGATTTGTGATGACAGCGTTCGGTGCTTCTGCAGCGATTTCTGCCCTTGTCATGGGAAAAGTGGCAGAATATGTAGGACGCCCTGTCCTCTTCACGACCGCTGCGTTGCTCAATGTCGCTAGTTTTGTGACAATGATGCATTGGGAACCGACACCGGAACAACCGCATGTTTTCTTCATCGTGGCAGCCATGTGGGGAATCGCTGATGGTGTTTGGTCCCCTCAAGTCCGATGTAAATATCCATACCATCCTTAACCATAACTTTACGTGCTAAACCTTTACTTTCTGTTTGCAGCAATTTACGGCACTATATTCACAGAGACTAGGGAAGCAGCTTTTAGCAACGTCGGTGTTTGGCTATCCATTGGGTTCATTATCGTCTACATGAACGCAGCCTTCGTTTGCATGATGCTAAAAATTTACATTTACTTGGCAATCCTCGGCGTCACTCTCATTGGCTACTATATCGCGGAATTCAGAACAAGGAAGGAGAAAGAAAGTACAGGGTTTTAACCATTTTAATATTTTTACTCAAACCATTTGCACTGTCAAATAGTAATTTTAACAAACGATTCTTTACAAGTCAACCATAAGAAATAAAATATTTGACGGAGCCTCGGTCTGTATTTTTCATTTGCAAAAATGGAATCGCAGCTCATGGCAAACCAAAGGAGAGCATAGGCGAGGCCATGGGATCGAAAAAACTTCATAAATTGATCCTCGCTTCGGAGCATTCTAATCCCCCTTGCGTCGTACATGTCCACTTTTCTGCGATAATAAACACTGCATATTTCTGTCACTTTGGATTCATGGATGTCATCAATTGGCAAAGTGGAGAGGAGAAAAGTTGCCAAATCATAGGCGCCGTCGGTGAAGCCAAGAAGTTGCCAATCAATCACTTTCACTTGGCCATCAGCATGACAGAGAAAGTTATGGGGCCAGAGGTCATCGTGAATAACTGTCGGATTCTCAGATCCTCCAGTCACAACGAAATTGATTATTTCACTTTTGCAATTTGATAACTTGTGGAGATCCGCTGCTACTTCGTCAGCATCCGGAAATAAATTGATGGCAGCAAAGTCCAGCCCTTCTGCGAACCATGATAAACTCTTGACCTCGTCCAGAAGAGTCGATGAAAATGTCCTGGAGTGCCATCCGTTGAGTTCTGGAAATATTTTTGGCAACAATGTCCCCTTGGCCTTATATTCCAAGGCCAGCAGCTCTCCAGCGACGTGGAATTTTGCAACAAAGTCAAGGCTCCGTTCAAAATGTATCGGGTCCAGCCCAGTGTCAAAAGTTGGCATTGTGAATCCAAGTGGGGTCAAATCCTCAAAGATGAGGAGTGACCCTCGTGGAATTCCTTCTTCTTTTTCCTGCTTCGCTGCCGTAAAGCACTTGATAATGTACTGCCCAAGGTCAGGCATAATTCGCTCCAGGTGACATCGGAGAGTCCCGTAAAAGAATACTTCTCGACCGTCCATATTCTCTTCAGTGACAATGTCGTAAACCCCTTGTTCAAATTCAGATGACACTGTCGGAAGCAGCTTGACCATGAAACTTCGGAAGGTTCCGTCGCCATCTTGGAATCCAAGTCGGACCATTTGGCTCAAATTGCCAACATTTGCATTTGGATTCGGCAGCACTTTGAAAGTATTGGGAACTTCCACTTGGATTCCGGTCACTGCTGTAAACCAATCAGCATCGATGGCCTCAATTTTAGATGGAATGCAAACTTGTTCCACCTTTGGTTTTGCAAGGTCACAACTCATGTTGGAGATCGACGCCGTGTAACAATTTAGCAAGTGGGAATGTGAACAAATAAATATGTATAAAGTTGTGTCAAGTTTCACTTACCGGCCTTCCTTGTTCGGATTCGAGTTTGATGTTTTGCTAAATAGGGGCTGGTTGCTTCATTCATGCCAATAATAATTATTGTCCAATTGCTGAAATTCCCGATGGTATAATTTCATTAGCTCAGATTTTCGTGACAAATCTGAAAGTGCTGCTATAACTCCGGTAACATTTTGGCGTCCTTGAAAGATCCATTTTGTAAATCCAATTCCAGCAAAGACATTCCAGTTTGAAAGTAGAAAAGACTGGCCGAAATTCCAGAAGGTCGTAAGGTTAAAAGCCTCTCGATATAAATTATCTACATTATCCCCACTGACACAAATGCATCCTTGTTGTTTTCTTAATGGGCTGTAATTAATTTTCCGTGTCTAAAACGCTCCGTTGGAATGACGCACAGACAAAATCAAAGTAGATTTGTGATCAAAAGTTTGCAAGATCGTTAGCTCCTGTTAATGATCCTATTTTGGTTAAATGACACGCGAATTAGCAATGAAAGGACGCTGTAATTTTAGCAAATTGGTCTGGAATCTGAAATTGGTGGCATTACTTCCGGCACGGGTGGATTCGGAGCATAAGGCACCGCTGCTAACGCACGTCTTCTAACGATCTATTCTTTATCTGATTAGATGCAAATAGTCCGTGGGTGATTAGTTTCTGGCATGAGGGAACATTAGCCCATCATCGGTTCATTGGAACCGTTTGATTAGTTCAATCACGCGATGATGCGGCATTCAGGGCAAGGACATCAACTAAAATTAGAAATAAAACATCAGAGCTAATAGGTAGGAAATCGATGAAGGAACAAACGAATCAAAATGCCAATTAGTTCCAAATCGATTCTCATCATCCATGAGGTTCAGCGGCTAGAAAAATCTTAGTTACGCAATTTAATAAATAATTATTTCTGTGTAATTCCACGACATTTTCCATGAATTACGGTAGAACTCCAATGCTGGGATCCACTTGTTCAGCGATGATTCTTTTACGGAAGATGGTGAATCTGACTCTAATGTGTTTTAAGCCAGGCAATTAATGGGGCTAAAGGTAACTTTAATATTAATTAGCTTATTTTGGATTGGACGCTTTTTAATCGTCGAGATTTGGCAATCTATACACTTCAAGTCTGCCAAGGCCATCACCCCAGCTCAAGGCTGATGCTCATTATATTAAAGACAGTAATTTTCAATCTAATTTTTGATTCAAGATGGTCCATGGTCCATGACCATTAATGAAAAATACACAAAACAATAGGTCTAATTGTTATCGAGTTTGACAGGCATTGAGAAATAATTGCGCAAGAAATCATTTGCAGCCACTTGAACTCAGATCGATAAAAACACATCAAAAACCTGCAACAGAGGCAGTAAATTAGTCTACGTTAGCTTAATTTAATGATAAACGCACTAAAACACAAGATTACTTGAACACAAGAACCTTGGCTGGCAAGCTGGAAGGTCTCAAAGTGAATTCTCCCTATGGACACCAGATGGGGCTATCCAGTAACGATTTTTCAAAACTACATTCCATGATTAAATCCTCATTAAGCAGGCACCATTTAAAATTAATTAGTCTGAGGTTATTTGATGAAATGTTTCGTATTTATTGGACCAATTTAGAAGGCTTTTAGCTCTGACTTTTTACATGGCAAGGTACATCCGAACGTCTTCCAATGCTTTGCGTACCGTTGACAAGGTTGCTCCGAATTCGACACGGATTCTTTTAACAGTGTCACTGTCTTTAATCCCACTCAAATGCTCGTTGGTGACACGATCAATGCCGTTCTGAAGAGAGTTGATCAGTTGGCTGTAGAGCCTATTAGCTTCAGGTGTTGTCAGTGTCCTGTCCCGAATAAGGAAAAAGATTAGCTGCAGAATTGGGTCGACTTCTGCCCTGTGCGGTCCTTGCAAGTACTCTTCAATGGCTTTACCAATGTCGGCGTCGACAGCGGAAGCCTGTTCTGCAGCATAAATCCAAGCTTCGCCGATTCTGTGTGGAACGATGAAGTGGCTGCTTGAAATCAAATGCCATTTCAAGTCATCATCATCACCCTGGACTGTAAAACAATCAACCTAATTTACATAAAAAGTGAAATAATCACAGATTCCTAAAGAAACGTACGTGGTACGGCAGTTGCGGCTGCAACAAAAGCCAAAATGACCAAAACTGACTTCATCCTGCTTTACTGTAAAAAGTTGTCAACTCGTTGAGAAGGTAGGCGAATTGAAATGCCGTATCCACGGAAGCGTTTTTATACCCACTTGTCCTACTGCTCTGGAAGATTATAACTATGAGTGGTTAATTATAGTCGCCTGTCACTTTCACCACCATTATCGGGTGATCACTGTTTGACCTAGTGATAAGGCCTATCTTCACGCCTGACATTGTGGGTTCTGAAGGCAGCGTATCTGATAAATGTCCAGTTTCGATAACAATGGCAATGTCATGAATGCATGGCATGGTCGTAATCCAGGAAAGGAATTAGGCCAAAAAGAATAGGTTCTCTGTCGCCTTTAGCCATTCGGAATCCATTTATTTCTCAGAGTAATAATATGGGTGCCATATTTGTCAGTAAATTATTGTAGTTTGTTGATGAAATATTTATTTTAAACAGTCAAAGCTGCTTTAAAACTCTACATGGCAAGGTACATCTGAATAAAAGACAACGCTTTCTCTATTTCGGTCGCGGTGGTTGATAATTCAAGCAAGATTCTGCGGCCTGCATCAGTGTCTTGGAGATCATCCAAGTGCTCACTGCTCACTCGGCTTGTGTTCTCCAGCCATAGGGCGTAAAGCGATTCATACTGGGTATCAGCGTCAACCTTCGTCAGCGTCCTGGCGGCAATGGAGTTCCTCACTGCCTGCAAAACTGGGGCAATATTCTTTTCATGGTTGCGTTCAAAGTACCTCCTCAAGGCTTGTGCAGCTTCCTCATCCGAATAGGCAACCTGCTCCACGGAGTAGCGGTAAGCTTCGGCAATTCTGTTCTCAGATATTTCATGGCTGCTTGAGATCAATAGCCATTTGAAATCCTCGTTAACTACAAATTAGGAGTCAGTTGGGTCGGTTCAAGTAAGCCATATGTTGTACAACATACCTGGAGCAGCAGACGCAGCTGTAACAAAAGCCAGGACGATTAAAGCTACCTTCATTTCAACGTTTTTGCGGCTGAAGGCTATTGCAATAGCTGAAGGGCTGAAGTTAATACAATACAGCTTAATTTGTTGGAGAGCATTATTTATATCATTTAAACTAAAAGAGATAAACTTGTAATCAGCTTAAAGTTGACCATGGCACTGCCATCAGACACACCGGCATGCAACCCGTGCTCAA
>VNWY01000354.1:0-50151 GCA_009869845.1 Pseudachorutes palmiensis
TGTCTTTTGAGATGCATTTTGAGCTCCATGCTTCAGATTTAGTGAGAATTGTAAGTGAAAGTTATTTCCACTTGGAGAAAGTAGGTGGGTCTGCCTCCACTTTCACCAAAGGGAAAGTACGCCATCTTCCTTTGTATCTATCGCAGTGCTGCCTTTCCAATACACAAAAAGTTAAGTTAAATTAAAGAATTCAAGCAAAGTCTTCTAAAATTACGTTTACTCATAAATATTCAAAATAATTTACATTTATTCCCAATTTTCCTAATTGTTCAATTCCATTTCCCTTGTTGACTCCAATATTAGTTTGATTAATTCAAAAGCCTAAAAAGGGAATCTCTCCATTTTGTTCATTTGCAGAGTGAGAGCAAATAGATCGATGTTTTTTTAGCATCTGGGTTAATTTCCGTTTCTTGCTGATGCTGGATATTCCTAAACAGGGAATGCTAATTTTCTTTTGTTTCTCTGGTTTCCTTGTGCTCCTGACAGTTTTGTACTTTGGTGACACTTTGGCTATGGCATTGTTCTTTTCCAGCATTTCCGTATCTGTGATGATGACAGAAGGGATGGTTCATTGTTTGAATTTGCATTATGCGAGACGGGAGAGTAGGAGATAGGTCTATTCATTTTCAATTAGCTCATTCCCTCACTCCGGATTCAGTCAAGGATGAACAATATTCCATCTCTCTCCCAAATAAATTGAAAACGTCCCAAGTGGAAATGAAAAGTTGTTCCTCACTCTTCCACATGGGGACCATCAAGGCAAGGGTGGATTTTTCTTGTGCCAAACTTGATTTGCGTCAACTGGGGGAAGATGATGAGTATGTGGTGGGACTGGGAATGGAAGGGTCCCTTCCATAAACTCAAATTTCCCGCCTCCACTTGAGAGCTTTGTGAATTTGAAGAAAGTGCAAAATGCATAAAATCTTTTATGGCGTTCCTCCTTCTGTCTCTGACTTATTTCCCCGTGTCTAATTCCTGACGTTTCCTTCATTCTCCTTTGACGGAATATTGATGCAAGGCAGTACTTCTTCTGCCCTATTCCCTCCATATTCCCTCCATATTCTTCCATATTCCCTTTGTATTCCTTTATTCCTTTATTCAAATCTCCCGCAACGGGAATTTGCATTATAATTGAAAATAGGCTTTCAACTGAAATGAGTTCAGTTCAACCAACTCAAAAGTCAAAAACCAAGTTTGCTTTTTCCCCGTGGTTAGTGGGGGTGGCGGGAGATTTGAAATTGGATTCTGCACTTTGACTTGGTCGCTCTGAAGATAATTTCATTACCATGATGACACTTTCACGGCGAATGACGTTGTCAACCAGGATGCTCGAAGGGCCTTTCACATCCAATTTGGAACTGAGCAGTGACTAGAGATATGGGAGTTATGGGCTTCAAATGCCCTCATCATCCATACCACTTCCAAGTGGATGTTGTTTCCTGGATTCCCCGAGGCTACTAACACCCGGGTGATATAAAAACCCTGGTAATAAACCGCAGTAATCAGACCCACACTCCGGGCTCTCCACTCTAATTTTCTGCTCGTTAAAGTCCTTTACGACAACCAAATTATTAAGCCAATCCAAAGACATGAGCCTACAGAGAGCCCATGATCTGAACGTATAAGAAGAGCGCTGAATTTGAAATTCCGCACGTGTTCTGTATCTTTTGGGTTTTGTAGGGAATTATTGAGTGGCGTGTAAAAGTTTTGGAATCATTCGAGTCCCGTGAAGGCTTGTAAAGTTAAAAGTTGGTCTTTTGAAAGTCTAGTCTTGTTCGTAGTGTTCGTAGTGTTCGTAGTGTATGATTGAATTGTTATACAGAAGGGCGGCGTCAATTGAAAGTCACAAGTTTGTGTAGTTTGAATCCGAGGAGGGAGTGTGAGGTGTGGATGATAAGTTCAGCCCTAGGGTATCCTTCCATATCTCTTTTCTGAGCCCTTAATGTCCTCACTCAACACCATTTCCGTCTTTCACGACAAACTTTCCAACCAGTGGATCCAAAATAAATTCCAAAATAAATTCCAAACCTTCCAAACCCTCCAGGAATCCAAGGGATGAGGGAAATAATAAATTCAAAGAAATTCCTGCGGGGAGAAAAATGGATAGATTTTGGAGAATAAAGCCAAAGGGCCTTAATGTCTGAATTAAGGGACCAAGGGGCGAAGCGTCTGATGCCAGAAATTGTTCATTAAACCGTCAATGGAATCACTCGGCCCTTCTCCCTTTGTCCCTTTAATTCACATAATTCCATGAATTGGTTTCCTGTCCACGCCCCCTAGGGGGAGAGAAGACTAAAGTTTGTTAAGGTCAGTCTGCATTGAAAAGGGAGAGAAATTAGGTTAGTGGAAGTGATGTTTCCATCCATGTGGGGACTTAAGTACTCTACTTTGTTCCCTGGTTTTCTGGTTGGTATTTAAGTGTTATATCTCCTTTCAACACTCGTCAAATTATGGACACAAAGATCAATCCTCCATTGTTTGAGGCACTGGGGGAAATTCAAAAGGGCTCGTGGGCTCTTTATTTGAACTTTGTGCACCAGCTGCCCCGCTTTGGGCTCAAAGGTGAATGGACAGAGATCTATAATCCGAATTCTGTTTTATTATAAGGGAATAATAACAGGGCATAACAGGGCACATGGGCACATGGGCATTGGAATTAGAGTCCATCGACTGCATTTGGACGACGTTTGTCGTCTGTAGGGAGGGCAGTGGCAGTGGCTCTGATTTATTGTAGATCTCCCATTCATATGATATTCAATTAACGATGGCAATAAATCCAAGAACCCCATTGCCCCTACTGCAGGCGTCTGGAACGGATGCCTCAATCTAAAAGTGCGCGTGGACCTTGTGCCTTTAGGTTATGCAATACAATGGATTCTGAGAAATCAATTTAATTTACATCCCTTTATTAATCAAATTAAAACTAAAAGTAAGGTTGGAACTGCGTCCTGCATCCAATTGGTGGATTTAGTTGTGCTAATGAAAATAGGGCGAACGGAGGCTGGGTGTGAAGAAAGCACGTCCGAATCCAACTGCCGGACGTGTGAGGAACGTGTATTGTTGTGAACTTAATTACGACGTCCTCCTACACGGGATGTCGCAAGAGAGACTCAAATTCTATCGGCATACGAACGTGTTTGTGATGTATCGCTTTTAATTTGAGACGGAGACTACGCTCTATGCTGTTCCTGTAGATTCTGAAAGATCTCGAAAGTGGATGATCCACTTGTTCTGTCTGTATGCTCCAGTTGCCTCAGCGACGACAGTCAAACCACTCACTACTCTTGAATAAATGGCTTTGCATCAAGACTCAAAAATTAGACTTGGCTCAGCCAGTCGACATTTCTCATTTCACGACACACTTTTCAGCAAAGGATGTACAAGGAGGTCCAATTTTCATTTGAATTTCCCCCCTTTTCCAGCATCCAGCAGCGGTACTTTTGTTTACTCTTCCAGATGGGAAAAGACGGTGGGAATTGTTTGGATTGTGGAGCGTGTATTGAGAGTCTCCTTTTGCAAACAAATTCCTTTGCCTGAGAAATGGTCGTGACGTGACAAATCACTTTTGGTAACAGTTCCACTTTATGACTCTCCAATATTTGTTTTTGGAAGAGAGACTCTTCCCTTTGGACCCTTTGGAGTCAGTGCACGTCATTTGAGATGTTAATCTGTATGCATGTTGGGCTTTTATGACAAGTCGTTCTAAAGGACAGACTCGGAATATAAGAGAATGACCACAGATGAGTCCATTTGGATGGACATTCGGATCGGATTGGATTGGACGAATGTAGTTGAATCAACTGCGAGTCATTTGAATATTTGCCCTGTGGTTCTTCTTTGAATTTGCAAAGATGAAGGTAGGGTTGAGTGCAAACAAAGCATTCGTTGGTTCCTTGCATAGTTGTTGAGTGTCTCCTCAAAGGAAGGATAAATGACTCTGTTATTTAGAAATTCCTCATTAGACTCTGCAAACAAAGGAACAAAGTGGAAATGAAACACTCCGTTTCTAACCAACTTTTGGCAAATATTTAATTCATTTTGCAAAGTCTTCTCTCGGAATTTGCAATAAAGTTGGACTTCAATATTTGCAATAAAGTTCACTTTGGAAGTTTGGGTTTGAGATTGAATTCTTATTGAAAGGAGGAAAGGGAGCGTGTGATGAAATTAAATGGGAGAAAAGGTTGCCATGCATCCAAATGAAGAAAGTTAATGGAGAAAGAAGAGAGAAAGTCACAAGAGAGAGAGAGTGGAGCATTGGGTCTTTCCATTTGTGGTCTTTGGTGACTTTATTCTCAGACGTTTTTGGAATTGAGTTAAGACGCAACAATACTTTTTAGACTTTCGTCATGAGCTCCGCACTTCTACCAAATCTCCTTCACAGCTGGAAGTTAAGGAATTCTAATGACACAAATAATTTGGAATTTGCCGAGACTGGAATGAGCCAAAGGAGGGGAAGGCGGTTGGCGTTTTCTCCTAGAGACTGGAATGATTACCAAAGATTTCAGACAAAGGCACAAGTCTGAGATGGAAATGGAAGGCACAATGGGACCATCTTTTATTTCTTTTCGTCATATGAGCCAACGAGCACGAAAGGACCAAAGGAGTTATGAGTTACTCCCTTCCCAGTGGGTTTTACTCCCGGGCAAAGAAAATGCTTTCGGAAGTGAGGAGAATTCCAGTAGTTTTCCAAACTTGTGTTTTCTTTTAAGTCGAATAATTTTATATTATCTCGGGTAGGAGGTAGAGTAGGAGAGGAGGTGGGAGAGTAGAGAAGGCGGGGATGAAAGCGGGGATTTGAAGGGACTGTGTCCGGAAACTAGGACGATTTGCTCTTAAGATGTTTTTATCATCATGTTGGAAGTTGCACACCAAATCATAGGAAATCTGATGAGTAGTGCATCTGGAGAAAGGAAGAATGGCTGGATGTGAATGAGGACTTGGTAGGCAAGTACTTTCCAAAGGAAATGATCCAGCCCAACTCATATGGTCTCTAATGGAATTGAGCCAGAATGGTTTGTCCCTCGCACAAGTTCACTTCCTGTTTCTTCCAAGGCAAAAGAAATCCCAGCTTCCACCCTTCGTAATGCTTCCGATGATTACAATGGAAACTATCCATTCCAAACTTCTCCATATCTTGCAAAGGAAAGTGAGAATTTGCTTTCCTTTCTAATGGCGATAAGGAATTGATTCAAAGAGACGAGGAAAAGGAAAAGGAGGAAAAGGGGGATGGCGATAGATGGCGCTTTGTGTGACTTTAGTTGGCCAGATGAATGTTTAACCATTTATTCGAGTTCTTTTCTGTTTTAAATTCTGTTTAATGTTCAAGTCCTTTTAATCTTCCTCCGTCACGCCTTTTCTCTTCCCTCCTGGAATTAGATTCAGTTGGAAAAGTTTCAAAGAAAACTTTTTGTGTTTGCCAAATTAGTTGATGAATATTTAAACTTTACTTTGCACAAATTCACATGTGAAGAAGATTCTTGTTCTTCTGGAAATGATTTCTCTGGGAAAGTTTCAATTTGATGTTTCATGTTTGACATGAACCAAAAGCACGTCAATCTGATACAGAACTTGATCAATAATCTTTTGTTGTTTTCCAGGAGTGTTACTCACCCACTGCAAAAACCAATCTCGCAAAAGCCACAAAAGTGGAAACTTGACGCTCTTCCAAAGGAGCTGTTCGACTGCTGTTCGATTGAAACCAAGAGCCAAGAAATCCTAATGGAGATAGTTTTCCCTTTCTTCCTTGTGATCAATTGCTTTTGAATTTTTTGACTTGTGAGGCAGCTGTGTTTGAGCAGTGAAAGTCATTACGCACCTAGTCATCTTTAACAGAAGGAGCATTTACCTTCTCCCTCTCTTCTTCACTTCGTTTCACACAGGCAAAACAAGGAAAAGGAAATTAGAGACCAATCAATTGGAATCAAACAAAGCAAAAGGAACCCTCCAAAGGAGATCTCATTCTAATAACCCTCAAGGCCAAATTCCAGTCCATTGCAGATTCCAGTCCGTTGGGGTAAGTTTTGGTGGTTGTGAAAAGCCACGAGTCGTTTGGCACCGGAAATGAAATCCACGGAGTGTAAAGGAGTCTGAGATTAATGGCCCCTGAATCAACTTTTTTTGATGAATGAGAAGTGGCATGCGACGTCCTAACAAATGTCAGTTCTAACGAGACGTGTCACTGCACTGCTCACAAGTGGATTCCATTCCCTTTATCAAATACTGAAATCTGTTAGCAGGCGGACAAGTGATTCGCAAACTGGGACAAATTATGGCCAACTTCTGCTAGCAATGATTTATGAGTGGCTCTGGACGTGGGAAAACAGTCCTCGCATTACGTGACTTCCAACTACACTCCTTACAGTCCTACAGAGTGCAGTCCCTTGAATCCACTTCCCTTGACATCATCACTACCCTTATTTTTTGATTATTTCTTGAATCAGTGAACTGAGGATGGAAGTCCTTTGACTCCGTTCCTAATTCCCCTCCTCCCTTTGAACATTCTGTCCAATGGGAGAAATTAATGAATCCAAGGAACAAAACTTGATCATCCAAAACACAAAGGAAGAGCATGGAAAGACGCGCCCTTGGACCGGATTGTTTTCATCGCAGGGGAGCATTGCAATCTGGCATTCTTAGCCAAAACAAATGCCCACTTCCCTTTCATCTCCTTCCCATTATCCCTCCATGACATCCAAGAATTATTACTCACAGAAACCATAAAATCAACCACCAAGGCCAACAGGAAATGTCACACAGTAGAGTTTAATGGCGTGTGTTAAAGGGACGACAGAGTCCTTAAGGGCTCCAATTGACACCTTGTAGAGTAGCCGCTGAAAGGAAGTAAAGTGCGTATGTCAAATTGACTGGTTGGATGACAGTGTTGTATTTTCTGTCCATTAGGTGCCCATTGGAAGGAGAGTGACAAAGCGGGTATTCCGAGTCGGCTTCCTCCCGCATCTGGTTGGAGCCAATCAAATTGGGATTGGAAGCAGATGATGTTGTTTTGGAGTGAGATGGAAGATCCATGTTCACTTCCGAATGGCCATAGAATGACAGTCACCAACATCAACCTACTCTTCCTTTTCCTGCTACTCTTGCCTTTTGACGCACGTGGAACCCAAGGTAAGGTCTTATACGTTAAACTTGAACTTCCAAAAGGAATAAGGTCCAATAAGGTGTGTGGATTTCATTGGATTCCTGAGCATGGGTCTGCATCTGAAAGTAAGGATTCAGTGGGACTTAATTTACGACAAAGGGGAGAAAAGTAGTTAAAAGGAATTCAGTGAAGCAAGGTGAAAGTCCTTTCTTTCTTTCCAAAGAAACTGCATGAGGGACTGCATTGGAGTACTGCAGGAGCAGAGACTTTTCGTGGTGTTTGGAATGGGAATTCCATTTAACAGGAAGACGACAATGTTACGCTGCTTCTGTGCTTTGCTCTGGAAGGAGGAAATTGAGCTCTCCTGTATGCATGACGTGTTGCAGGAACATTACAGATTTCATTGTTAACCGCTTCAATTTAGTTATTTCTGGAAGTGGTGGGAAATGAGAAAATGGCAATTCTGGATTGAGGAATGAGGAAAGGAAGGTGGGAAGGTGGTTGGATATTTTTAATCTTCAGTAGGAGAAAGCAGAAGGATGGACAGGAGAGGCGTTGCCGTAAAGAAGCGCTTGGAGCGTTGAGTAGATAAGAAGCGTTTGGCCATAATAATGGAAATGGAACTTTCCCCCTTCTGTAGATTGCTTTTCCTTAAATGATATTTGGATGGGGAATGGGCCACACCCCTCCAACTACACCACCAACACCAACATCCTTTCATCGCACATACATTTCAAATTTTGATTTCAGTGGATGGTGGGGACTGTGGGGGACTTTGGGGTACATTGGATGGTGGCAATTCGTATTTTGTCTTATTTGTCTTGAGATGGAATTATACTTGAGATAAAAGACAGAGCGGAGGTTCTTAAAAGTTAATATTTGCTCAGGAAAGTGCAGAGGAGGGAGAATTGAAAGTCCGGGAGTCATGGGATTGGTGGAGTTATTGGATCCAATTGGTCCTTCCCTTTGATTCCAATGTCCTCATTTATCAAAGGAAGCCTGAAATATGAACTACTCGGGTGGGATGGATGGATGACAAAATAATAAAGCCACCAAAGGGACTCTGCCTCCTTTCCTTTTGTCTGGATCTACTTTCCATCAAGGAGATTTAAGGAAGGAAATGGGATTCCAACTGATTCCACATCTTTCAGTGTCATCAACTATAAGCTTATTTGGAAAGTCAGGGTGGAATGGAATGCATTTCCCCATCCATCTCATTCTTAATTAGACTCACAAGAACAATTAAAGGTGAAAAATCAACCACAGAGGGAGTGTGCCCTGTTTTGCAATTAAAACTCAAGAACCACTAAAGCACTCACACTAAAGTACCGGAAAGATTTCCACATTAAGGGACTGGGACCGTTTGTCTTTGGAGAAAGTAGGGCAATGTTCCCTTGTTTTACAATTTAGATTCCTTGGCAGTGGGACAAATGAGTTCGTGTCCAATGCCCAATTCTAATTGCCACTGATTGAACTCTCTGTCAAAACGTGTTTGGCTCCACTGCCTCCTAATGGAGAAAGGGAGGAACTTTCCTCTCAAAGTACCTCAATATTTTAGGGAATTCTTCTACATCCGAGTGTAGTCAATTTTTCTGTTGGTCTTATTAGAGGGTGTGTTGCATAGGGTAGGTTTCTCGGTTGTCTTTTTCAGTTGTGGATCCCATCAGTCTCCAAATGGTGGAAGAAGTGTAGCAGCTTGTTGTAAAAGGTGGGAGATCCTTGTGGGGTTGATAATGTGAATGTTTTGGAGATGGATGGAGATGGTGGACTCTAATTTCCCTTTAGCTGACTTGATCTTTTGTCAAAAGTCAGAGCATTGGGGTCCATTGGGGTGAAGGGAAAGCACAAAAGTGAAAGTCGTGCTGGAAATGAGAATTGTAAGAAGGGGGAGTTAATGATTTCCAAAATGGGGAGAACCACCCCCGCTGGAATATTTATTGTAATGCAGCCCATGGAGCTAACTTGTCCTACTCAAAATTTAAACACAAGATTCTTCCTTGCTCTGAAGATTTCGCAACCTTAGACTCTTTGTTATGGTTATGGAGACTCACACAATTCTCCCGCAGTGCCACTCTCACGCAATTTAATTGGAGGACCATTAGGAGGTGGTGGGAAACTAAATTGCTTTCTACAACAGCACAAGGGGTGTTTAGAACCAGGCTAAAAATGGATCCAAGGAAAGGATCTTTCCCTTCTCGGAAAGGAGTTGAAGGTTGAAGGTTGTGGAAATATTTCAAAAGTAATTCAAAGTTTTTGATCTTGTGGATGTAATGAAGTTGAACCACATCGAACCCTACCTTCATTTAAAGTTAAAATCAAGGCAAGCGGAGACACTTCGTCTCCATAAAATGGAAGGTAGACCACCGCTTTAGTAGTAACATGAGGAGAATATTGTAGTTGTCTGGAAGTGCCTCCTTGGCTTAGTGTAATTACAGCAGGGGCTCGGTTCTCTCCAAAGGAGAAAGGAAAGGAGAAAGCCTTGCATTATGGGACCATTAAAAATGATACAACACCCACGTGTCTCTTATTCCAACAACAAAAATAAAATTAAGAACAAAATACAACTGCAAAAGGCTTAAACCCTTTAGTGTTTAGTGCAATTTTAAAAGAACAAGGAGCAAGGAGCTAGCAGCTGACTACTTTGATTGTACTTTTGTCCATTGTCATAAGAATGTCATAAGAATGTTATAAGACTGTCATAAGAGGCAGACTGGGAGACTGAATTATTGACCCATTGTCATAAATCCCTTTACAAGTGTTCCTTGTAACCTGGACTTGGAATTGAATCATAAAAGGAGCCTGGTGTTCAAGATGGAATTCTATATGTATATCCTTCATTAAATTATGACTCCAAATACTATAATCAAAACATCTCCAATTGGCTCTTTCCTTGTGGGAGTGACACCCTGGCTTTTGATTTTCACTTGAAGTGGATTCTTATTGAGAGGATTGGGGAACTGTTAGAACTGTTGGATATTCGCATATTCTGAGAGTAGACGAAGGTGTGGAGTCGTATAAGCTAATAAAATATAGAATTTTTGCAATAAGATTGTAAGAGCGGAGGGTATGAAAGTGTTCTCGTGTGATTCTTTCGTTCGGTGCAAGTGAAAGTGGGTTTTCTCATTCCGGGTGCCACTTTCCTCTCTTCTCCGTGTCATTGAATTCTCCCATGAATTCAGAATTGAATTGAATGGAATGGGCGACATTTGAACTTTCCTTTGTTTCTCCTGGGCCTTCCTTCCTGTCTCCTCCTGTATTAGAAAGGCTTAAACCTCCTTCCATTCCTACTCCAAAGAATACAGCCAAGACAGTAATGGAATTCAACCCGGATTGGGACCTCTAATAGGATTCCCTTCACATGCGGAAAACGGACATTTTACCAATCTCCATTTACTCCCAGTCAGGGTGTGGGAATTTACGAATATTATGCAAACGGCGTAAATATGCACAAGAGAATGGAGAAAAGAAAAGAAGTTTTATGGCCCTTGTAGCTAATAGTAGAAGACAATGAGGGAGTCGAAAGGACAAATCCGATTATTCCTTTCAAGGGGCCAGTTGAGACTTTCAATGCTCTCTTTCTGACTCTCTTTTTGACACCATGGAATTATGAATTTTAGGAATTAATAATTCCCCCAACTTCCAAGCTTATCGGAAGAACTTTGTGAAGGAATGGAGCTTGGAGGGAGGAAATTAGTTCAAAGTTAGGTCTGTCGTGGCACTAAGGAATTTGGTAGCTAGTAAATTAAGACGAGACTTAAGCTGGAGTGGAGCTTTGAAGTTGGGAAGGAGGCAGGTGGGTTTAGCCATGGCTGAAAGAAAACCCGCTTTTAATGCCACTCCCTCAGCCTACCCGGGTTTATGAGCACACTCGATTCAATAATGATCGGAACAAGAAATATAAATTCAGACGAAAGGGAAATTCATCTTAATGGAATGAAGGGGGAGAAACGAGAAATTAAAACGACGTCGTCTTCTTCCAAATCAAAGGGAAAAAATTAATTCCTTTCAAAGGAAGGATACGAAGTAACAAACGAAGAAACTTGGTTGATGATTCATTCCAAACTTTGAATTTCCCGCTGGAGGGGGAAATGTCCGGACTTTCTCTTGTCGCTTTCTTCTGGTTCCACTTTCTCCCATTCCATTTCCTTACTTTCTTTTTGTCTTTTTGTAAATTGGAGCGTTGGTTTGTGTTGTAGTGTTGGTGGATGTGCTTAGTTGAAAGGCATTGATCCATCTTATGATGGGATTTTACGGGTCTTAATTTCTACCAGGGAAAAGGGAGAGAAAGTCTCATTATTTTTTCATTGAGAAAAACCGTTGCCTTTCCCTTGTGTTTGCCCGCCGCGTCTCAATTACTTTCTTATTGCTCCCCCATGCTTCTTTGCCAAAGGAAAAATGGATCTTCCCAACCTATGGGATTGGAACGCTTACTAAATTTTTAAGGTCAACCTCCTCTATAAGCAGCACATCCAGATTCCCCGCTCTTTCATCAAAACTCCTACCACTGCAAGTGTGCAGTCTGTCTGACATTATAAAAGTTTGTAATAATGAGATTGGGCTTGTGGTTTCCTTTTGTGGGGAAAGTTCCTTTTCTCTTTTGCATATTCATACATGGAAGGATGTAAAGGATGTAAAGGATGTAAAGTATGCAAAGGATGTTTGAGGTGTTCATGTTTCCTCGTATTTAGTCCCTCCTTGCAGTCTCCCAATGAGGATGAGACACTGGACAAATATTGACTCCAAATGCTTGTCCTTTCAGCATCTCTTCACTTATATTTTATGGACGAGTGGAACCGTCCCACCCTCTCTAATGTCCCTTCATTTGCTTTCTCCTGCTTTCACTCTCCTGACTCCAAGTTGACTTGATCTTCATTCCCACCCTCCTTCATGCAAACTTTATCAGGAACACAATCTCATTCCCTTCCTTCTTTTTCATAGCCTCATATAAAATTTATTCTCCAGAAACAGACACTTCCAAAGGAACACAAGGCAACACAAAGTCTTAAATTTCATCCAATTTAATCATGCGTCGGGATAAACTAAATTCACAAGAAAAATGTCCGTCGTCAAACGACAAACAAGGTTGTAGCAATGCATTTTCTTCATGTCATAACTTATACAAGTCCTTATCTTAATTTGGGGAGAAAGTCATCAAAGATTCCAAAAGGCCATTTCCCTTAATTAATTCTTTTGCGCTTGCGCACTACTCCATCATTCATTGGCCACTAAGTCCCTGGATTTTGGCAATTTGGTTGGATTAGTTTGTGACTTGTGCTAAGAGGGTGGAAAGCTAAGAGCATGGCGCCATGGGCTTCGTAATTTCGCAAGGGATGATTGAATTAAAGATACGAGAGTGAAAATGTGCTTCCTAACATCATTAGACCAACCCCCCATTCAACATGCATCAATGCTTCTTCCCTTTTGAATCTTCCCTCCATGTATTTATTAAAGGCGTCCTGGCCACAAAACCCCCAAGGCGGAGAAAGGAATTGTGGAAAAGAATATAAAAGAAAAATCTCATTTTATCAGAGCATAATCAGAACAGTTTGAAACGATCAACTTTTTTTTTTTTACTTTTTTTATCCAAGAAGGGTTGGTTGCTTTTGAAATTACAAGAAGAGCGAAGCCCTTTGCTTGGTCCAATTTAATCCCAAAGTTTTTGATTGTGTATCTGAGAGTAGAAAAGAAATAACATTTCCCATCCGCTTATCTCCTCCTTCTTCTTACTCTTCCATTGCCAAAGATCAATCCAAAACTTTCAAGAGGAACTGAAGCATTTGCATTTCCAATCTGGAACCAATATAAGGCTCCTCTCCTCTTCAGTCTCTTCAAAGGAACCCTTAAGTGGCCTCAATTCCATTTCAATTACGAACTGATTCATCCAACTCCAAAATTCATTTTGGACCCATTGACTTTCTCATCTAAACCAAAAGTTTTTTCATCCAAATCCCACGAATGTCGTGTGGATATGGAGGCATTAAGCAGGTGTCAATCAGTGTCCCTCCACCTATGCACTGTGCTATGGAGACAGAGGGAAATGGTCGTCAATTCCATAATTGGAAATGTCAGAGCCTGACTTTCTCCTTCAGGCTCCAAAGTTCAAATGGGAGCAGAGTTGACCATGCATATAAAACGGACATTAATTTTATATCAGCCATTAATGGGGAATTCTCATTAGCCCATCCAATCCTAATCTCCGATTCTACAATTACTCTGATTCACCACATTAAAGGCCATTGTTGTTCATTTATGGGAATGGGCAGTCCCTGGATTGATGGCGAACATTAAACTTGTTCTTCCGCAGACACTAAGTTCTCACTCGCCCGTGAAATGAGGTGAAAAGGAAAGTAAAAAGAAAGGAACTGTTGGAAATATGTTTCTTCTTCTGTGTTATGTAAATGGAATGTAAAGGTTTTAGATGGGAGGGTGTTACATAATGAGGAGAAAGTAGTCCTATGGGTGGAATGAAGTGAAGGCAGAAGGCACAAGTCTCCTTCATTCTCCCCCCGTGTCATTCACTCTAACTAAAAAATACGTTTAAAAGTACTTTTGGTGAAAAGGAGACTTTGAAGGGTCTGAAATAGAGATGGGAAAGGCGATATTCTTCCTTAACTGAATCATCCCTTTGCCCGTCTTTTTATTAGCTCACAATGTACGCATTTTCACCCTTCCAACTCCAAGCATCCTTGGAAATTGAATTGAAAATGAGATAAGGATTGATTGCATGGATTGGGCGCATGTGCAGTGGTTAATCCCATTTATTAATGAACCCATTCCACGGTAGATGGAATCAATTATTCAATCTTATGAGGCAGTGGAATCAATCAACTTTCTCCTTTCTCCTTCCTCCTTTCACTGAAATTAAAAGTGAATGTGGAGTTCCTTTTGGACTTTTAGATTCTGTACTAGATTGTATTTGGTGTGATGTTGTCCGGAGTGAATGTCAATCCTTGCATCCACCCACTGGGAATAGTTGGATGAGAACTTGGATTTGACAGAGAGAACATTTCCTGATCGCTTTGAAGATGGCTGAGACTTTGGATCTGTTTAGACTTGCTTCCCTTGTGGCTCCGTCACCTTCCTTTCCTCCCTTTGAATCCCTAATCCACTTCCTACGTTCAAACAGAGTGGCAGTAGGCAAATAGCAGCGGAGATCCCAGTCAACCACATGATCCACACCAGGCTCCACTTAATGAAAAATCCCTCCTTGCAACTTCCGCTAGAGTGGAAGATCCAATCCATATAGAACTTCTCTTTCATTAGTGGGCAGAGGGGATTGATTCTTGGTAAATGTCCAGCCTCGTGTCCAGCCTTTATGTCACAGCCAAGACGATCCTTCCAGCAACCGTTTCAGATTAATTGAACTAATTGACAGGCTTAGAGGGACGTGGGAGATGGACCACATGCCATGAAACGAAATTCAATTGTCTTAAAATCAGCCTAATCCCTTCCACTCTCACAATTCCAGGAGGTGTCATTCCACTTTCAAATAAACAAGGAGACACTTTGAACTTTTCGCAAGTGGAAGTTCAAATTTCGCAGTTTTTCCTCCCTTATCGAATGGGGTTTGGCAGTTTGAGATAAAAGTGCTTGGAGGGATTTTTTCCAATAAGAAATCCAAGCGGACATTGTTTACTAGGAGCCATTCCCATCTCGCCATCTCCAGAAAGCAATTTGTAAAGTATAACTTGCATCCGAATGGGTAAAGGCACACCCGAGAACACTTTTACAGCAAGTAGAAAACTTTCATTCCTCGACCCTTCCTTCCAAGTGTGGGGAATTGCAGCTACAGTCTTAAAGGATCTCAGTCCGAAATCTTCAAAGGAAAGACGGGCATTTGGTTTTTTGGAAATCGACGGATTCCTGGATTTCTGTCCTAATCTTTATGGTTTTCCTTTGTACTTCTCAGTCGATTAAATCCTTGGAATTTAATAGTCCCGTGTAGATTTACATGAATCACTCTTGCATTCTTGTGGATGGTCACATTCAAATGGATCCCAACCATTGTGTTCTAAATTTAGAATGAGATAGGAATAATTCACATTCCGGGGGGTTACATTTATGACAATCTCCGAATCCAGGAGACATTGGTTCCCATTAAGAACCCGGAACCCACCATTAACCCAATTCTTTTCTCCTGACTTTGCGTGTGTGTATCAACCCAAATCCCATAATTTCTGGTTCGATTATTTCTGCTGAGAGGGGCAGAATTCTCCATTCAATAACTCCAAACCATTAGAAAATACTTTCAAATACTTTCAAATCCTTCCTTCATAAATACACATTAAGAATTCCAAACTCTCTCATTGGCTAATACCACTTCCTACTGGAAGTATAGATTTATAGAACTCTCTCCAATAGAAAAAAGTTTGTTCTGATTCGTAAAAGTTGTGGTGGTGTGAAACCATGATTGGATTGAATTCATCCAAGAAGGGCCACAATTCCTCATTTGGTTCCTGATCATTCAATCAATTCAACCCCCCGACTCCTTCTGCCAAAGTGCACTTTAGGAATTAGCAAAGTTTGAACTGGGAATCCATTAATGGAAGAATCAAGGGACGTTGCTATGAAAAACTAATGAGATTAGAATCCACCAACATCCATTCAATGCAAAATCCACTCAAGGCTCTTTATACACTTTTAAATAAAAACTCGTATGAATTGAAAGATGGATTTGATTAGTGCCTCCGTCTGACCTTTCCATTGACTCATCCTTGGAATTATTCGACCTTTAAGATCACAATGGAACAAACTCATCTCCATTCATCACACGCATTTTTATTGCGGTTATATTTCACTCCCTTCCACCGCCCCTTTCACCAATCATCCGCTTTACATTCAGACTCTGCACAGCAACATTTGAAAATGAGAAATTCAAAAAAGAAAGTTTGAACTATGCTATCCTTCTATGGCTCTCATAAAATAAAAAACCAAAAGGGACTCACCAAGTAGCAAATGCAGGACGCCAGACAAGCAGCCAGACCGTGAAACTACCGTGCCCGGCATATGTCTTGGGAGTTTCAGATGGTCTGAAATCGGTGGTTTAGTGCATCCTTAGCTTTCACCTCGTGGGATTCAATTCAGTGAAAGTTACGGTTGCACTAAACCACCGATTTCAGGCCTCTGAAATTAAGACACATGCCGGGCACGGTACTTATAATTTGCTGGTGATTTACTGATTAGCTCATGAATTGTGTGAATGTGCTACTAAAATTGTTCAATAAAAGTGAATTAGATTCTCATTGAAAAGAGTAATTGAATAATATTTAAGATGAATTAATATCAAATCAATTATTTTTAGTTACACCAATTAATGAAACAAATTGAAGAGATTATCTATAAACTATCCTGATGTTGATTGGTGATCAATTATTAGTCGTAAGTATCTGCGTTGGCGCATTAGCAGAGGTTTTAATTGTTGATTTAATCCTTCCATTCAGAAGAGTTTCAAATGCAAAACCGAAGGTAGTCAAAAGTCATTCTAGGTTTATAAGAATATAAAATGTTAATGTTGTATTTAGTCCCATTCTTCATTTCCTAATCAGAGTATTTTGGAAGGAAGGAGCCGGAGTCCTTGTGTCTGTTTTGGATTTAATTTATTAGTTCATTTCCCTGTGCTCTTGGCATAACTAATGTTTAATTAAGAAGTAGAAAGTGTTTCCTTAATGCTCTCAATTAGTGGCTAATTTATCCTCTTCACTCCACCCAGCACAGGAGGAATCCCATGTTCTTAGGTTCACTTTTATTAAATTATTAGTTACTAAAACTCGTAAAAAGAAGGAAGAATAAAATCCAGAATGTACAGCTTCATCATCAAAACTTTTAGAATTGCTCTCTTCTTTCCTTCTAAAATCCTCCAAATTAATTTCCTTGGAAGGAAGGAAGGAAGCTCCAGTTGTTTTTATGTTCGTATGATGACATTCCAAGAGGGAACTGATGAAAATGGGTTTGACATGGACCAGAACGTGGCCATCTAGTCCGATTATGGATTCCCCATATTGGATTTCAGGAATTATCAGCAGGGCAGGTTTGCCAAATAAACTCTGTCCAGAGATTAATGAAATTCGTGCTGACTTGTCCATTTCCAAGGATTGACCACCAACTCCCTCTCCCTTTCAACCCTTGTTTGCTTCCAGGATTTGGAAACGGAGCGGTGCATTGCATTATCGTTGGATCTCTGAAATTACTACCTTTCCCTTTTGATTGGATTCGGAAGTTGATGAATTATGTTTTGATTATGGGTTAAGTCCGGCCAAAGAGTGACACGTGAAGTCCATTCTGGAGACAAAACAAGAAATAATCCAGACAAATTGGACTCCAAAAGCAGCCATCTTTCTTACTCTTTCATTCAAAGTCAATGTTTAAAGTGCTTCACTTCTTGGACTGAATAGAGGAGCTTCTAATTGAATCCAAAGTGGTTTTTTGCGTTTCTGAAATTACAGACTTGTCCTTTAAGTGGATGGTTAAAACATGCAATTATCTTAACTTGTTTTTTGGCACAAACCCCTTGGCGTCTCTGTTTGTTTAACCTTTTCTAAATTCCGGATGTTTTGAATGTAGCACAACCGGAGACTTTTTTGTTCCTTTTTGAATTTTTAATGCTTGGATGTCAACTGGAAGTTTGAAATTGAGAAGAATCTTGACACCCTTGCGGTGGTAGTGGAGCTTGACATTTTCCCTTGTCTGACAATTGTAATTAAATTTTCATTCCCTTCCAGGAATTGTTTCAGTTGAGAGTTTTGTTGAGTCCTTGTGTCAAGTTGTCTTCAAGGTGCGTGTGTTTGTCTACCGGTGAGGGCCAAGAGATGTCCATAAACAAGTCCCTTGCTCTGGTCCCTCTCTTGACAATGGACGGAGAAGGCCATTGTGTCCACCAAAGTCAGCAGAGACACAATGGAGACCTCGAGGGGAGTTTGATGACTTTCAGACGGAGGAAGAAGCTCAAAAATAAAAACTGATTCGGCACAAAGGAAACGGAAATTGTGAAAATGTTAACATTGGGGATTTCCCTTTACTCCATTTCCACTCAACGACTCAACTTCATTCCATTCCTAATCAAACTTTCTCTACTCTTGCTCAGATTCATTTGGGCTTATGGGCAATCTGCAGGTGAAGGGATTAAGGTCATGGAAAAAGAAAGGAATTGGAACTTTTTAAGTACAAATTGGTAGACGGAGTTTTGACAACTCCTTTCTTTGTGACAGAATGTCAATTAAATCCAGTGTTTTGACTTTTGGTATAAACTTTGGGGTTGATTTGATTGATGATTGTGGTAGATGATGGTTTGTGCTTAAGGGATCCTTTGATGAGGTTGATACTTTGTAGAATGCATTTTCCATCATCATCCCAATCATCTCCGCTTCCTTAACTTGACTCTTGGCGGTGGATTGATGTGATTTGCCGGGAGTGAAAGTGAAATGGAAAGTGAGGGAACCCGTCAATCCGAGTTTGAAGGTGGTCGATATCTGTCGAATTTAATCTCAAGTGGGGAATCTGACAAATGGGAAAAGCGTCTTCATGCACTTCAATTCCCATAAGACTCATGAAGAACGCTCTCTTCCAATCAAAGCACAACTTGCAATTGCAAACCAAATACACTGACCAATCACCACACTAGCTTCCTTGCACCTTTTTAACGTTCTAACTTTGTAATGCTTCCATCTCCTCCCCTGGGCTGTCCATTACCTTTGTCAAATGAGCATTTGCTCAATCTAATAAACCACGAGGGTTGAAGGGAACAGAGTTATTTCACTTCTAGAAAAATTGTTCTTGTCAGAGGGGGAAAACGAAAGAGATCTTGTGAAAGGAAATTAAGGAAAAGATGAGGTTGGATATCAAATTATGTCTCAAATCCTACATTCTTAAGTGCATTTGGGGGGAGAGGGATTTCTACTGGAATTTGGATGATGACTCCAAACAATTGGTAGATTAGGGAAGATGCAAAGTGCAGAGGAGCCAAAAGTTAAAGAGGTTTGGTTGGTTTCTGTTCATAATGAAGTCATCAGGAGAAACTAAGTTTGTGGAATCGTGGATGTTGGAGACAGTCATTAGGTTTCGATTGAAGGAGATAAAGGAGGGTACACTGGAACTCCTCTTCATTTGAATCCCATCATAGGATGGTTTTATCCCAAATTCGGTCATAAGGGCCAAGTGCTGAGGTGTTTCATCCGCATGCCAAATAGGTTCATGTCCACCTTGGCATTAGCTCAGCTAATCGCTTCTTAAATGGATCCAAGCAAGGATCAGGAAAGGGCGGATCACCCCTCTACGGGGTGATTCCCAAAAGCCTAAGCTTTGCATTCTGACATGGAGGAGAGCCCAATTACAACATACTCTGGAAGGGTGTGGCCCAAGGCACCTACAATCCATCCTCAATTCCTCCTCTCTGGCCCTTTGGATTTCTTAATTAAGCTTAAGCATAAGGTTAGTCAGTAGCAGTAGGCTGTTATCACCTTACAAGTGAAAATCAAAGCAACCTAGTCAGTGAGTGGAGTGTTGGATTGAATGTGTTGTAATAAAAAGATAATGATGACAAGGGAAGGATGTAAAGAGCCAACACCTGGTGTCAATTTAACTTTCATTTAAAATTATCATCTAAACAATCTCAATTTCCAGTTTCTGGTCACACAGGAGTTGGGCTTCATTAACTTATGATGATTCAAAGACAACTCCAGCTCCTCTGGAATCTGGAAAGACGAGTTATTAAAGATATTAAAGACTTTCAAGTAGGAGAGGGAGAATAAGGGGGCCCTTAGGAGAGACCCTTAAAGGCCGCAGATGTGTAGATGTGTGAATGCATTGGTTCTTGGCCCTGGAGGAGAAAGGCCAGTGGCTGTGCGTGTAATACTTGTAATACAAACATTCATTTCCTGGGCAGAGAGACTTCCATTCCTTCCATTGCTTCCACTGCAGAGCTCATAGCAAGAATCCAACCTGAATTCCCCTCCACGGCGACTGGCGCTGGAATGGAACTTCCAAGTTCCAACTTCCCCTCGCTCAGTCTTCTCCATTCGGAGAGAAGAAGTTCAGTGTAGAGTTGGAAGGCGAAGGAACAAGGTGTGCATGGTGTGTGTATGGTGAATAGGAGTGAATAGGATTCGGATTTTAAACTGTTCCACCACAATAATTGAGACATTGAGCCAAATTATCCTCCATTAGCCCCTGTCCTTGAGACTTTGTTTCCATCTACGGAAAAAAGGATTTTGGGAACAAAGCCAAAAAGAACAAATTGTGTATTATAGGGTGTAATTAGAGTGTTGGGCGGAAGTCCATGTCAAGAACATGAGCGTCTCTCGAGGTATTGCGAGTGTCAGTTCCCTTGGATGACAGAGATTAGTCACAAAGTACCCACACAAGGCTCTTCTCCGGGAATTCTGACTTTAGTAAAGTTAAAGTGGACAACCACATCTCCGGTGTGGAGGTGTCAACTGTTGGTGTATGCAAAAGGGCGGACTTTCTAATTTGGAATTATTACACTCTGCCAACAGCCTGCCCGCCCTGAGTTCAAACAGTCCCGCCGTGACGACAATAATTTAACCACACAGGACTTCATTTCTTCTTAGTGAAGACATTTTGAGTGTAGCGAGTGAGCAGGGCATTAATGTTCCACCTTCAACTCACACCTCAATTCTTCACTCAATTCTCCACGGTCGAGTCTTCAATTCCTCCTTTCCGCTCTGGCGCTGTCCATCTGTCGAGCCTTTAAAAGTTTCTCAGTTTAAGAGCTCACATCTTCATCGTGTAATTGACAGGGACGTCGTGATCTCGGATCCGCACCAAGACAGAGAGAAAGTTCTCACACTTTCCCTACGTGCGGATTCCATTGAGAATAAAATCCTCACGTGGTCCATCTCCATAGTGGATTCCTTCTAAAGGAGAATTCTAATCAGATCAGGAACTACAGACAGAATGAAGAAACAAGGAACAGGAATTCGGTCGATCACAAGACAAGACGAGCTCAAGATCCTCGCCATTTCGAGATGATGAGTTGAAGTTGAGCTATTTCATCAAACAGCACAAAAGACAAAAGACTTTGAGCATTCTACCAATGAAATAACAGCAGCCATCTTATGATTTGAACCATTAGTAGGATCTGTCCAATGTTCCTTCCTTCTTCATTAATCTCACTCTGACTTGCTGACAAGGGCCTTTGCGTTGTTGCACTTTTGTCCCATTGGTCCTTGGAAAGGACTTTGACCATGTTCCGAATCTGTTTCAGACTCGTCTGTGTGATGTTCTTTGCCTTACATTGTCCCTTCTCAATGGCTCCCCTCATGGTCTTTGCATGGGAAAACGAAATCGATGGAACACCTTGCTGTGCCCACAGGATTCGACATCATCGAGGTAACTGCAACTATACAATCAAATCCCAACAATGCACAATGCACAGGGTATCCTTGTAACCAAGGGATGTAACCAAGGGATGTAACCAAGGGTATCCAAGGGATCCCTTTGTACAAGGGTCCACCATGGGATACCCAGTAAAGCGTCTTTCCCTCCTCCTTTCAATTAGCCTATAATTTATGTCCTTGTTAAGTGCCGTGTGGATGTAAAGTCTTTGTTGTGGGAACCGGTGTCCCTTCTGGGGTCTCTGACTGAGCTCTGGGGTTCTGTTCAAGGGACAATTCAAGGGACAATGAAACCCTTGGTGAAATATCTTGGCGACATGGGGCATAAGGCAGAGGCATTGGTGGTAAAAGTAAATAAGAAAACCAGCGTGCCTTGGAATTCATTTTACAAGAAGTGAATTCAAGTGAACCGAACATGGTTCAGGTCCATTGAGTTCCTGTCGCCTTTCCACCCTCCAACTTTGTCATGTCAGCTCCTTGAGGGGCAGTGTGAACAGTCCTTAAGTCTCCACAAGACTTGGTCCTTGTAACGAAACAAAAGAGGCTGCAAAGACTGCTACAGAGAACCAAACATCTGCGCATCTGCGCAGAGTAGTCAATGACCTAGAAGCCTATGGTTTTCGAGTTTTGCGTTGTTTTTGTGATTGACAGGAGAAGGTTAGTTGAGTTGGTTTGAAATGCACACACTCCAGTTTGATTAATTATTCATAGGCATGAATAATTAAGTGGGAAAAGTGAAATGGGAAGACGGGTCTTCACTCATCGTTTAATTGGAAGGGGATGCCCAATCCTCCCACCCACCCAAAACAAAGGTGAAAGTCAAATGAAAAGTTTAAAGACTATTTCAGCACTTGTTAGGCAACGAAATAAAAACAAGTGCTCCAAAATGCCCGCTTTCTCCCGCCAATGTTTAAAGTTAACAAATTGAAAGAGGGATGGCGACTGATAAGAGTTTATGAAATCCTTTAAATCCTCCATTGGTATTCTCCACACCAACCGATTTCGTTTTTCATTTCAATTTTTGAAACTTTCCCCTGAATAGATGCATCTGGATGCACCCTTTCTTTGCTTCCTTTGCTTGACTCCAGTGCGTGTTTCCCCGTCTCCTAGTCGACAGCATTTATTGATTCAGGTTGTACATTACATTGGAAGTTGAGTGGTCGTAGGAGGCAGGTACATGCACTGCATAACTAAACAACGACGGACAATCTTCCACTTACAACTGTCAAAACCCAACAGATCAAAAACACAAAAATGAATTCAGTTACAGTTCCACTGCTCCAAGGTTCCTTTCCTACACAGCTCTTCTGACTTGTAATTTCAAAACAGGAAAACTTTTTTCCAGAAGGAGAAAAGGCAATAAATGGTCATGACAATCCACTTGACTTTTTAATTCCTCACCATTTTGTTTTGTCAGTTGAACTCCCATTGTGTCAAACACAGCCTGTCAGACTCCCTCGCTCTTAATTGACTTTTCAAAAAGTTCCTGTGCGTCGTTTAGCAAGGAATCGCGTGAGCAAGTTCTTGTCAATTTGTCAAAAGTTTCTCTGTGTCTCGTCAATTGCGGAGACATCAATGAGCTATTTGTATTCAATCGATTCCTCCAATGAGAGTTAATTAAACGTCAATCTAAACGTATATGCATGTGTGTGTGTGTGTGGAGGGGGAGGGAAATAAAAATAAAATGGAAATGTGATGGACCCATGCCAACCTGCAACGACCTCATATTTCCCAGTTATGCTTCAATTGACTTAATTCCAGATTCCAGAGGTCCATAACTCCCGACGGTGTTTTATTTGCACTGCAATGGCAGTGCAGGACTCCACCCACGCAAGCAATATTTACCTCCACGTAATACTGCAGAGAGGGGAGTTTACTATTTGCATTCTCTCGTGTTCCTTCCTCTCTTTCGATTGACGTTTAGCCCTGCAGTTTATTTGAACATAGGCTCTTATGCCTCTGTTATTTGGCCTTCCATTAGGGCCCACAAGACTGTCCACTTGGCGTGTCTTCAACACTAATATCACTCCAATCCAAAATCTCCGAAATGTAAAAAGTTGGACTCGAACTCGACTTTCCCCTGACTTTCCCCCACTTGACAGTTGATGAAGAAAGATTCTGGTCTGCACGCAACCGGGCATTAGCATAGGCATAAGGCACAAACGTATAATTTCAAATGAAAAAGAAGGTTGAGAACAAGGGTTTTAATGCGGAGACTATGGAATATGGATCTATTTCGGGATTATTTGGAAATGGCTGAATGTTTGATGATGTTGGACATGTATTGACCGCACATGTGACCATGTGAGGATACTGGAAATAGTTGTTTGTTGAGAATAAGGTTAATTTAGACGGACATCCGTTGGTTTGCCCCAATGGTAATCCTGTGGTTGAACATAAAATCTGATGTGATTCGTGTCTATGAGGAATCGTGCCTCCTGGCTGCTTAAGTAAAGATTCGGAAAGTGCCATTAGTAAGGCCATAACAGCCAATGCTCTGCTCCATCCAGGTTACGCAGGCCTCTGCTTTCCCTGGAAATAGCCACTTACACAAAATGAACCACCACTCGGGCCGTTCTGGACATTTGGACTACTACTATTTGGGGGTCATACCTTCATGCCTATTACCAGTTTGCGTGATTACGTCGTTAAACCTCCTTCCCCTGCTTTTATTAACTTTGTGCATTCATAGCACAACATATACAAAGTAACCATAAAAGAAATTCGCATACTTTTTGCAATACAATTAATGCTTCAAAAAATTAAAATTGTTCATTAAGAAGTAGCAGCTGTAATTCTTTTTTGGTCCTTCGAGCCGGTCGGTGAAATTGTAAAATACCACACTTTACTACATTTCTATTATCTATTAGTTAAATTATGAATAAATTGTATTAATTTTCATGTGTTTCAATGAGTTATTTGTGTATTGAATATTAAGGTTAGCGGAGCGGTAGTTATATTTTGTATGAGAGTGATGCTGTCAAAGTATAGTTTGAAGTTGCCAGGCAACTTTTGGATTCAATCAACTTTTCTTGCCGGCCTACTGCACTGTGTGGTAAACAAAGGACTCGGGAGAGAGTAAAAGTTTTTAGAAAATGCCCTGGTGCTGTGACTTTGTTTGAAGTTGTTCCTGCTTTGAGCATAGTTTAAATTTTAGCTCGTTTGGACAATCAGAAGTTTTGTTTAGTGGGAAGTCGCATGAGCATATTTTTCACTTATGATGTTGATGCATGGTGTCATCGTAGTGAGAGACGTAGGGGGATTAACGGTAGGGATTCTGTTGGATAATTTGAAAGATGGATGCATTTCCCTACACTCCATGCTACACTCCATACTATATGCTCTGATATTCACAAGAGACACATCCATGTTTTGGCCGTCACATATATTTCTATAAACGGAAGACAGATATTGCATTCTCCGGTGTCTACTTTCTCCGGGGAAAGCGGGAAACTTTCACCCTTCCAAAGTACACTTTGGAATTGATTAGAAGGGAAAAGGGGAAAGCGATTTGGAGGCTGAGATCACTCTTCCACAAATGGAATTGGGAAAAGTCCTTTTCCAAGGGGAGTCTAATGCTAAAAAACGGAAGTGTAAAGCCTGTCTAAGTTGCAATTCCTCTTATGATTAGGTTGTTGCCCACACGCCTTCTATTTATGCGTTTCAAAATAACTGGAATAAGGAAGGGAATGAATAGGAGGATTCTCAAGGAGGTGAAAGGGAAAATGGCAAGAAGATTTGAAAGGAGTAGAAACGCACCGCAGTAGAAACCTCGTTTCTTTCCTACTACGCGATGCTACACGATGCTACGGATGAAGGAATTTCTATGCTTTTGGGAAGCACTTGAGCTCACTTTCTCTCCACACACAAGTTCATCGTCTTAGCTCCGTCTTAAGTCTGACACAAAACCCACATACATCATACGGATTCTTAAGGCCAGTTCCTTCAACTCCAAAGAACTCTGTTGATCTTCATTATTCTTCCAATTCCAACTGGATCCAAAGTCTTCTCTAATCCGCTTCCAATTGAGCTTATTGGGTATTAGCCTTCCACCATCCAACCATAACCTCCAACCTAATACAACAAACTCACAAAAACGTCTTAAAAACCACCACATTGTTTCCAAACTTGACCACGTTTTTTTTTTAATTTTCCCCCTTTTTCTTTCCTGTTTAATTCCCCTTAGTTTTCCATTATCTTTAGTTTGAATCGAGATTGTTACGAGAGATGTGAAGTTCATGGTAGTTTTTGTGGTGGGTTCTAATGGGACTTAATAAGTCAGTTTTATAGCCTGAATTAAAGGGTCCCTGTAATACGGGTGTCACAATTGGAGGGTGTGTATGCACTTTTGTTTATGAAATATTGTTAGTGTTGTGATCCATTAGTTGTAAATTAATTTAAGCAAAGTAGCCAGTGCCATTGGTTAGAGTATGGCGGGTGAGTTTGAAATTAATTAATGTTGTTCCATTCCTCCGTTGTTTTAGTGTCCATCCCGTGTGTGATGGTTATGTCCTCCATTCCAGGTGTCTTCCTTGTCCCTCTTCCATTAAATTCTGCATGATTTCATCCTGTACAGACCGCATTAAGCATAACTCCGTCCCAAGTGGATCCATTCCAACTTTTACAAATTAAGCCCCACCGCCCTCAACTCCATCCGAACATCCTATCTCCAGCATCAGTTCATTTCCACAACGACCAAACTTCCGCCCACTTTACAGTCTTCCTTAAATTTTCATAACTTTGTGTAATATGGTTCATTTGTAAAAGTCCAATTGCCAATTGGGAGAACAAAGGAAGCCAGTGAGAAATTAAAAATGTTAAAAGGAATGTTCGTTTGCGTTCTTTTATGGTTTATGGAGTTCCATGAAAGGAAGGAATTATGATTATTTGTGCCTTTAGTATAAAGTGTGTCTGTCAGAATGGTAGAAGAGGCACTTGGAAATTTCCATTTCCAGCACACGGGGCAAAGTATTTTTTGTTTTTGTTCTTGGAGGGCATTCGTAGCATTTAGTCGTTTTGTGCTGAGGGTACTAATAGAAACCCATGTGTCTTATTTGTGGCTTTTCCTGTGGCTGCATTTGAAGGAGAGGAGAGTCATGGAGTGTGATTTATGGCTTCACTAAGGAACCAAACCAACCTGGAATTTCTGGGTTACATAAATAATGAAGCCAACTTCAAACTATATCTTCCATAAGAAAGATGAAGAACGGCGGAAGAAGGAGAAATTCACTTAATTTCAAATTCAAACAAGCACACCCATTAAATAAGAGTTTTGACAGTAGGCGATAATCCCAAACACCTTGGCCCACTTTCGTTAATTACATTCACAATTCAAAACATTTCAAACATTCATAAATACAACCAACACAGTCTCTTACTTTCAATCCTTTGATTGAAGTTTCAACCTTTCTATTCAAAAGAAAACTTTATTTATGGATATAATTCTAGAAACACGCAGTTCAAGTTGGCCATTGGCCAGTTGACATATTCTGAAGTTCACTTCAACACATAAGGATCTTTGCAAACAAGTTTGTGCACCTCTACTTACATTTACAAATGATTTTGGAGTCTTCAGATGACAAATGCAAAGCTATTTAGCCGGATCAGGATGGATTCAATTAGATTGCATCCGAATTTGAATGTTTTGATTAGAATTTGTCGACAGGTTATCCCCTGATGGTTATTGATATGCAGAGCCTCCCTTTGTTGTATAAGGAATAAATTAAGGCCCCCTCCTGCAGTCTCTTCACCTGCCTGGACAGTGGGGTAAATACCCTGCTGCTTTCTTCCACGCCCTTTTAAGATCAATCTCCCACTGTCTCCCGCAATTAAAGTCAACTCACAAGTTTAGTGTTTAGGAGACCTTTGAGGATTGATGCTTGCCACCCCGTGACCTTCCTTTGATTGGTTTCCATTGGCCATCTCCCCCCATACGTGATTCATTGGTTGCCCAAGTGAGTGGCAGCTGACAAATTAACGCTCCATTCTCTCCGTTTATGCTTGGACACGATTAATCAATTTGTTATGCAAGGAGACTGAATCCTTCATTCTTTTGGTGAATCCTGTTATGACTGTTCTGACTTTTGAAGCAAAGCGGTTGAATGCAAGTCCTTAATGCACTCAACGTCAACCGTCGGACGGTTGAAATTGATGGATGTTCTCCATTCCTCAAGCGAAAAGGACAGTCTCGATAAGGCTGACTTCCTCCCTGTCATTTTGGAATTAATAAATGCACTGTCCTTTAGCCATTTGTAACTTGTGGTTATTGGAATCCAATAATCCATACCCTTATCCCCTTCTGTTAACCCCAAATGAACATATTCTTCTTCGTTCTGATTGGTTTATTCTTTCCAGATCACATACGAGAGTTCTCATGTGGAAAACGGTACTATCGAACCTTCTACCAGGATGCGAGGAAAGGAGTTCTCTACATCGGTGCTATGTAAGTTCTGATATGGTTCAAAATGTTCAGAATGGAGTGAACTTTGTTGTGTGTCGGAGGGAGGGAGATTCATTTAGTGGATCCTCCTACCTGTCTAATGTGATTAACTGCAGATTCTCTAATCGCATTATTCCTTAAGGCACTCTATCCAAAGGAACCAAAAGGAACCCAAAGGAGCACTTCTACTGACTAATTGAAATTAAATCCACGACAAATGTCAATTCATTCACTCCACTCCTTTCACTTTCTCCTCTAAAAAAGAACTTTCTTCTTAATCCTATTAGTTTTGATGGATTTTTATCACACATTACCATAATTAGGGCCAAATGGAATTAACACCAAAAAGCATTTTTGAGTCTTCAACTAAGCAACTTAATTTGAACTCCACGTGGAATATTTTGATCCGTTCAGTTAGTTAGTCTCTAATTGGGAATATCCACAAGGGAATGTTGGATTTGTGCTGGAATTATTCGTTTATGAGTGCACTTGATACATATGGTTTGAATTAAGGCTTGTCTGGATGTTGATTGCTGTGAACTGAACCGTGTGTGGTGGATTCCAATGAAAAATCATTAGAGAAAGTGTGTACTTTCCCAAGGTAGTCGTTGGATTATGACTAATACCCTTATAGGGTGTTCCCCTTATGACAAATGTATTTACACAGGTAAGTTCCCTTGCGATAAACCCTTTGTTTAACTTACTTGCACGAAACAAGAGCATTGAAATGGGGATTGTTGATTAACAACTGGGAAAGACACACGAAAGACTGCCTTGTCGTGTCCACTTTTCACTCACTCCATTCATTAATCACAAACAACCAGAGCCTGAAATGTCAAAAAATAAATTAACCGTGAAAAATTAGACTCTTGTATTGAAATAAGGGTTTCAATGTTGGGATAAGTCATGAATGTTTTACAAAGGGACGACGACGACGTGTGTAATCGAATCAAGTTCCTTCTGTTTTGTTTCATAAGCGAAAGGAGATGGATTGTGTGGGAATACTTTCACTTTTAAAGCTTTGAATGTGAATTGAATGTGAATTTATTCGTGTACTAGTGTTGGAATGGTTGGTGATAGGGAGATGATGATGGTGTCCTGGAAAGGTATTCATTTTCAATGTCCCTCCGCTTTGGTTTGTGTAAAGTTGGAAGCGGTGCGTTTGAATTCCTTTGATGTTGAGCAGAGCGTGGTTTCCATGTTGAAATAGAGTGGTGGACTCTTTGAAATCCTGGAGATAACTACCCGCCCGCCTCGTAACCGAAATAATTATTTACGCTGGAGAGAGGAGACATAATCCCGCCAAAAGGAAACTCACGCCTAGGACTTTGGAATTATAATTACGAAGGAGGGAAATCCATAGGGAGATTCGGATTCGTAGGGTTCGATGGAGATCAGGAGTGGCCCTTGATGAAGGCTCTAATTAGACCAACCGTCCTTTGTGGATTCGAGTCCAGACAGACAACGTCCAAGTGGCCTCCACTATTTCATTATTCCTACTCCATTGGTACATTTCCTTTTGAAATGAAGAATCCAGTAATAAAATGTCAACCAGCAGAGACTCCCTTCAGAAGATGACAAGAAGTAGGGAGAAAAGGAAGAGTGAACTATTTACGGATAAAGTAAAAGGACTGCTGCTACTGCGCAGACTCTAAAGGAAACACTTTATTCCCAAATGCACAACTCAGCCTTTTTTAAATTCAAGAAAGACGGAGAGGAGTTGGAAGAAGAAGAAGAAGAAATTAAAAGTGGTTCATTTCCATATTAATTTGTAATTCCTCTTGGGTGGTTGAGCCACTTGCAATTACACTTTGCATGTTTCAATGGTTCCCTGGAATGCCTGGGATTGGCTGTTCTAAAGTGTGTTTAGAACAATGTCTGATTAGATTACAAGCAGAGCAAGTGGACTTTGAGACACTGTGTGCTTCTACTTAATTGGAACCAACATGCAAATCATGGGGAAATGGCACACTCCAAGATGGATTCCTTTGCGTGTCTCTTTCTAATTAAGAGAGCCACTGAACAGGATTGATGTGATAATCACTACTCCAATTTCAACTACAAAACACTCAAATCCAAAGCAATTAAATACAAACCAACCAATCCAATTGCAAGTATTAACTGCTGGGGGATAGTAAAATAGGAGATTAACTACTGTGGTAGTGTGTATTGAAGGTTTTAAATCAAGTGTGCAGTGTCCAGTGTGCAGTGTCCAGTGGGCAGTGTCCAGTGATAATTGTCCAGTGTGCAAACTACACACTTGGATTGGCTGTCAATAATTTATTGGTCATTGGATGGATGAGTAGAAGGAAGAAAGGTTTTGCTCCTTTTCTTGGCCATTAAATTACATTACTCCCTGCACTTACTCCAGCCATTAAACTTATTGGGAATCCACCATTAGCCTTTTGTAGCCTCCTGGAATTCCCACAGAATTGTATCGCTTCCATCCACCGCATTTATTTTATGGGCGGATGGACTGGAGCAAACAGGAGCGTGACCATTTGCCCATTGCCCATTGCCCTTTCCACCTTCCACCTTCTAAACCAATCCCCATCTACTTGAGACATAACAATCGAAGGATATTGGACAATCTCCGGAATAATTCTTCTTTGTATTGCCTCCTTATTAGAGATTCTGTTTGATTAGGCGGAAGAGGGAAGAGGGAAGGTGCTCGATAACAATTTCATTGAATGTGAAGCTGTGGGTAAAGGGTTATTTTCAATTCCAAGAGCCAAGTAGGTCAGCCATATTTGTTATGATCTCGAACTTGTGGAGGAGGTTCAGGTGAAAGTTATTCCCAAAGACATTCACAAGTTTTTCCCATTTAGGGGAAAGTAAAAGGAAGACGGTATTTGAATGCAGAATTATTTACAGCCCAGAGTAGAGTTAGAAAGTCAGAATGGAAGTGTGGGTGTGTGAACATCATTCCTTTTACTTTCTCCAATGCAGAGAAACATCTTGAAATCAAAATGATCATAAGGGAAAGGAAGAATGAAAGCATTTCTGCCTTATGTTGTGATGGTTTGATTAGTTTCTCCAAAGGATTGTGAATATTTCTGCCTCTGTTTGGCTCTGTTTCCTCTGTTTGAACCTCTGTGCGTTTCATTTGGGATTTGGTGATATTCTTTATGATTTGGTGCAATTGGCCAGTCTGGATTCACCTCACGTCCAGACCAATGGGGAATGACAGGAAAGTTCTTTTATTCTTTGTACTTCCAATTAAGTGACTTTGGAGAAAGAGAATGGATGAGACTAACTGGAAGAAGCCATGACATAAGCGCTTCTCTATCAAGCATGTGAAGAAAGACAATGAACAGTTGGACATACAGTGAAATCACATACAATCCTCCCCTTTGACCCACACATCCACCAAAAGGACCAAAAGGACCAAAACGACAGACCAAGTTTAGTTCTAAAAAGGAAGGGACTGTACTTTCTCTGTTCTGATTTTAGTCTCAGTCCCTCTCCCTCAAATTAACTTCCAAGAGGAGAAAGTTGGAGACTTTGTCTGATCACCTTTCCCAAACGCCCTCCAGTTTTTCGTCCTTCATTAAAAATTAATGAGAAAGGTAAACGGATTTCGTTCCTAGTTTTGTGAGGTTGTGTGGAATTTCTATTCCTTTGTCCGCATGGACAGAACCAGATTAGTGCTGACAACGAGGGAATTTCTGGCCATTACTCTGCTCCCTTTTGGCTTTGGTTTTCTGTAAATCCGGACCAACTGTGCCATTCATAATTCCCGCTTCCGTTGGGAGCTAATGACCACACGCAAACTGTCGCCCGGCTCCTTGTGTCAACGAACTCTTCCACCACTTTTATAAAGGGAAAAGAAAAATTGGCAACGGAACTCCGTCTCATCATCGAGGTTCCATTAATTCTGAGCCCATTTTGTATTTGCATATTCCTTTGTTCCCGCCTTCGTCATCATGAGCTGTTGGTTGCCACAAGGGTTAATCCATTCCACTTTCTCATCATTCAGCACAGCCTCAGACCCTGTCATTCTCACTCCAACTTTCTTCTTCTAAAAAACTAAAGATGAACTCAAGGGGTCTTAAACACTTTCTACAAACTTTGCTCCGAGAGGAGAAAAATCGGAGCCAAAAACAAGAGAGACTTTTGGGAGGCGGGAGACGGAGACAACCCGCCATCAAAGAATTCTCTTCTGGAACTTTTCCTTCTAAAGCGGGTCAGAGTGAAAGTTTGTAGAAAGTGAAATTCAAAGGAGTTTTTAATCCATTAGTTTCTTAAATTGAATTACAGAGTTTGCACATAGGGAAGGCATAGGAACATCAAAGCCAACCACACAAACTAAAGATTACAAAAGTAATTGCAACTTTTCCTTGTTTCTTTACAGGGATCGAATCATGCGAGTCAATCTGAGCAATATTAGTCACATGGATTGTAAGGTAAGTCTTTCCTCAACAGCCAATGAGGAAGCGGAGAGGTTTTCGCTTTGCTTGGCGTTTAATTACAACAATGATCTGATTTATTAGCCCATAAACGGGGACAGGTTCATTTCAAAGGCGTATTTAATTAAACCTCCAGATAGCAACACAAGCTGAATTATTCAAAGGACCCACCGTCCTCTAATCTTTGAGCTTTGCAATGTTTCCCCATTTACTTTTCATTACTAACTAAAATACTTTCGTTCTTCGTTACAGAAGGATGCCGCAACCATTGACCCCTCAACACCAGGCGCATGCGTCTCAAAGGGAAAGTCAGAGGTAACCTTCCTGCTTTTCCTTTTCCAATTCAACATTCTAAATATGAAATTCTGCAGGATTTTGATTGTCGTAATCACATCCGTGTGATTCAGGCGATGGGTGATGGAGAGCGGTTGTACGTTTGTGGTACGAATGCCCACCACCCTAAGGATTGGGTGATCAATGTAAGTTCCAATTGGATTTAAATACAATTAAGCAGTGCTTTAGCCAATGGTGGTGGTGGTGGTGGTGGTCTGTGTTGTTAATCAGTTTCCCCTGTCTTTTCTTTTCTGTGATTGTGCTACACTTTAGGTACCAACCTTTACGGAAGTTACTGTAAGAGTCTAACAATTCTTTCCAAATAATCAAACACACAATATAAAAACTTCACTCAACCTTCCTTAGTTGAGCGGAGTCTGTTACACTTTACTTCTTGTCCAACTTCAAGCTTTTCCGTATTGGAATAAAATTTGGATTTGACTTTTGGATTTATTTTCCAGTCTAATCTGACCCCAGTGTCAAGACAAACTTTCATCCCTGGGATTGGGGAAGGGACTGCGCGGTGTCCTTACGATCCGAATGACAATTCCACTGCCGTCTGGGTGGAAAACGGAAACCCAGACAACTTGCCAGGACTCTACAGGTGACTCTTCTTCTTCCATTTCTAACTTCCTATAGTTGAAAGTTGCCTCTTTGAAATTGGATTCTTGTTTTTTGTTCAAAGTGCAAAGGTGTTTTAATGAATTTCTTGCAGTGGGACGAATGCCGAGTTTACAAAGGCGGACACTGTTATTTTCCGCACTGATTTGTACAACATGACGACTGGTGAAAGGAAACACTTGTTCAAACGAACGTTGAAATATGACTCCAAATGGCTTGACAGTGAGTGCCCTGGTGTTTGAATTTCCCTTGATGGAGGCTAATCGGAGTCCATGTTTGATCTCTTGTGTCCACAGAACCAAACTTTGTCGGTTCGTATGACATTGGAGAGTTTGTCTATTTCTTCTTCAGAGAGCCAGCGGTAGAGTACATGAACTGTGGAAAGAACATTTACTCCCGGGTAGCTCGTGTCTGCAAAAGGGACACTGGAGGCAAGAACATTCTCGTCCAAAACTGGGCGACATATTTGAAAGCCCGTCTGAATTGCTCCGTTCCTGGCTACTACCCATTCTACTTTAACGAAATACGTAAGCTATCCCATTACCAAAAAATACACAAAAGTTCTTTTGAGCACAACCAATAAGAGCCTTGGAAGGAGAACTTTTTCTGAGAGATTTGGAAGTTGGAGGGAAGAGGCTTTAGAAGTTATTGCGTTGACAAAGTCTCACTGGAACTTTGAAATAATCGCTGATTTACTACTTTCTTTTTCATACACTCTTCCCCTCCTAACAATCAAAGTTTTGTTCAACTTCAATTATTATCCAAACGTCCAATCCTTAGTTTTGTCGTTAGAGTTTTATTATACTCAACTTCTGAGGTCAAACCAATGGTCGGAAGGGTAAAATTATTTTTAATTTCTAGAGAGCGTGTATCGAGTACCAGGGGATGACAGCCGCTTCTACGCCGTATTCACCACAACCGGATCTGGATTCAGTGGGTCAGCCATTTGCATTTTCACACTCGACTCCATCCAAGATGCATTCAAAGGGAAGTTCAAGGAACAGGCGACATCTAGTTCTGCATGGCTCCCTGTACTCTCCTCAAGAGTTCCGGAACCCAGACCTGGTGAATGCGTCAATGACACTCAGACACTCCCAGGTAAATGTCAACACAAATGCAATATGTTATGTGTCTGACATTTGACCTTTTGACTCTTTTCAAGACACGGTTCTGAACTTCATTCGATCTCATCCCCTAATGGACGAAGCAGTGAGTCATGAGAATGGACGACCTGCTTTCTACATTCGGGATGTCACGTTCACACACGTCGTTGCAGACAAAGTACCAGTCCCTCTCTCACGTCTAGCTGGAGAATATTACACAGTCCTCTACGCTGGAACAAGTAAACTAACAATTATAAATCCAAATTCAAAATAAGTGTAAAATTCTTTGTTTCTTTGCAGAGGAAGGGAAGATTTACAAAGTTGTTCAGTGGCGGGATGTTGAAGGGATTGGCCATTCTGAACTCATTGACATTATAGAGGGCACATATCCAGAGTCAGTCAGGGCCATGGAGATCTCATCAGTGGTACACAAAACATGAATGAATGTAAACAAAACTGTTGTTAAATGTTGAAATGATTAACTTTTTCTAGTACAAGTCCGTCTACGTGAGTTCCGACTACCGTGTGAGACAGATTGGAGTGAATCCATGCAGGGCTCGTTATGACAATTGCATCAGATGCGTAAGGGACCCATACTGCGGGTGGGACCCAAAGGAAGGCACATGCAAAACTTATGTGCCAGGGTAAGACATTTAAAGTCTTACCTTAGTCTAAGGTAACTTCAATTCTTCTTTTTTGCTTGAATAGGTTGCTGCAGGGGGTTGGTGGTAACGGTGCAATTTGTAACTGCCGTCGATGCGTTCAGCAGAAGCGTATTGTTGCCAACTGGGGCCAGAGCTTACATTTCCAGTGTTCCGTGACACTGCCTGGTGATACGTCGACTGGACCCAGCCCCTACAAGTGGTTCCATATTCCCTCCTATAATCAAATCGGCGATCAAGAAGCCGAACCTGTCAAATTCAGGTAAGCAAGAACCCTATTCTTAGAATCCAATAATAATAATTAATACTCTGTTGATGTTCATTTCAGTTCCGATAAATACGTACAAACTGCCGACAGGGGTTTGGTAATCCTAAGTATTAGTGAGACTGACGGTAAGGAATTAGGAGCATTTCTATTGGTCAATGGTCAATATTTTGTATTTGTAGGTGGCCAATGGCAGCTGAGGTACGAAGAAAACGACCTTTCGTTGACGCTCTGTACCTACAATATGACGATCGAAGTGCAGAAATGTTCTGCGCCGTCGCAGACATCTGACTTTCAGAAAGTCTATGCTGATTGGTGCCATGAATTTCAAAAGTATAAGCAAGCTATGCAGGCCTGGCAAAGGCGGCAAGAGGTAAATGAACTAATTAGTTAAATTGATTAATTTAATTAAATTAATTATTTTTATTAATTCTTTAGCAATGCGGTAAGAAGAGTAGCAGCCCTGGTGATTCCAATTCCAATCAGCAGAATATTCCAAATGAGATTTTCCAATCGAGCAATGCTTACGGTTGATTGAATTCAAAAGTTTTAATCAATTTTTAAATTGTTTTAAAAGCTATTACAAATTCTTAATTTTTTATGTAATTCTGATTTCTCTAATTAAGAGCCGAGTGCCTACTTTCTCATGCAGGAATTTGTCGAAAAATCGCGCAGTAGGAAAACCGTCTTAGATCCAATTTAATTAGAATTTAATTACAAATTAGAATAATTGAAGCATATCCAATCAGTTCAAGGATGGCAATATATACTTTAATTTAATTTAAATTATTTTAATTAGGACTGGAATCTCTCTCTTCCGATAGACTGATTTAAACAATTCTTTCGCAATTCTTCTCAATCTGTTCAACTTTTGTTTAAAATTCGAAATCTTAATCTTCCCTTTAAACCTTGGTTTAATTCAAAAGGAAGATTGAGCACAATAAATGTTTCAATTCTTTATGCATTTATAATTAAGTAAAGTTGGTAAGGAAAGTCCTGTACATTCAGAATTAAAATAAATTGTACAATAAAACTCATTTTATAAACAAATTCATTAGAAATTAAACGACTTAAAGGTGAAATTGACTTGGAGTGAGACATATAATGTAACAACTGCATCTTAGACTATTAGATTAAGATTTCTCCTTATTTCTAGGACAATGAAATGTCGCCTGAAATGGCGCCAGTCACTGATCGGTGACATTGTGCCCAACTGTGATGTAAGTTTTTTTTATTTTTTCTTTTGGGATGGGGGTGTGAATTGTTTCCCCTTGGGGCGGGGGTTGTTTTTTGTGTGAATTCCATCATTCCATTTCTGCATTTGTTCGTCACTTCCGGTTGAGATTTCTATTGTCTCTTGGCCACTCATCTCATCATCAGTGGTCACGCACGGTCAAATTCAGGTCAAACTACTCACATTTTGCATTACTACATTCTCACCCTTTCGCCTTGTCAAGTTATGTTGTAGTAGATTGGAATGTGTCAAACATGGATGACACTCGACAAGAACCATCAACAAGTACAGGCCCACCTGGACATGTAAATCAAGGTAAAGCAGAATAAACACACTCAATAACAACCATACTTTACATTCTTTGACCTTTCAGTTCGGAGACAATGGGCGATCCATGAGGATGAAGCACTAGCATATAAACTACAACATGAAGAAAGTATGGGCTCAATCAATTGGGATGGAGATTTAATGTTTATGGATTTCTAGTTTCACAGCACTACTCGGGAAATCGATTGAGAAATTCCACAGTGCGAGAGGACATTCCCCGTGCCAAGGAAGAACAAGAACGGGAGGAACGAATTGCCTTAGAAGAACGATTTAGACAACTTCGGATACTTCAGCAACAGTGGGTTAATTCATCCTAAAGATCCAATTCTTTAGACTTAATTAAATATATTTTGTAGAGACGAAGAAGATGCCTGTGTTGCTAGACGTATTGCCGAATCGGGAAGCAGCGTTTCTCATTTGGAGGAAATATTTGGTGACAATGATCTCGACTTTGATATTCTGGATAAAGATCTCGAAGGGAATTGCGGTGGGGCTGGAGCTGTAGCTCTTGAGGACAGTGTACCCGATGGAATGAATTTGGATGAATTGAAAAGAGACCAGGAGGAGCGTGATGAGGTATTAGTTTGTAAATGAGTTTCATGTCTTTTGTCTTTTATGAACAAACTATCGTTGGCAACTGTCAGGTGCTTGTCTTAGTGCATGTGGAATGTTTCACTTCATGACTAGATAATCACTTGACAATCTGCTGATTGATTCTATCATCGTCCTTCTCCGTTTCTACCACTAATTTCTAATTGGGTAATTTCTTACTCCAAATTACAGAAACTAGCGAGACAATTACAAGACGAATTGGAGCAACGGGACCAGGATGAGAAGGCAGCTATCGAAGCACAAGACAGAGAGCTAGCAAAATTGCTTTACATCAAGGTGAGGAAAGGACCAAGCCTAATAAAACTAAGCTGATTTCTTTAACTTTTAACAATCAGGAGAAAGCAAAAATCAAGCGAGCCAAAGAACGTGCTAGATTGAAGGCGGAAGCAGCTGGAGCAGCCACTGCGAATACTTCTGACAGCTCATCACACAGCCCTACTTCCTCAGAAGCCCTTTCATCCAAATCCCAAAGAAGTGATTCGTCTGTTGATCCATTAAACGAAGGACAACGTCCCGGAGGAACTCCTCCTAAAATCCCAGTGAAGCTCCGCCCAGGACCTGACGCCGATGACCCCATTTGCTTCCGAGCAGTTCCAAAGTCATTGCCACCGCAGCCTTCCAAAGCATCGCCACTGCGTTCCTCAATGCCAAAAGAACCAATCCCTCCGTACATGCCAATGCAGGGCTTCCACATTCAAAACAGCAAAAAGAAGTAAGTAAGTATTTTATAATAAATTGTTTAAATGGAGCACAATCTCCCACTCTGCTCTTCCAAAATAAACAATACGCAACTAACATTCATTGAATTCGAAACTAAAAGTTTTCAAAATGATGTTGAAAAATGGCCCCTGGGTTGTTACTATCGTTGTTACAGGCTGAGCATGTTTCATCCACTTTCTTGGTCATGGGGAGTGGACCACAACTAAACACACCAAACTTTGAAACCTAAAACACAAACATTTGATAAAAGATTCAAGCATAAGCACTGCATTTTGTTTAATTTACATTCGGATGGATTGTCCTGAGTGATCGAAAGAATGAAAGGAAATTTGGCCGTCCAAAGTGTGACACTGCCTTGAGTCCAGTGAAGAGAGATTTGTTGTTCACTTTCTGGAAATGTCGTTCGCATATGTACTGGAAGTAGACAATATAAATGTAAAACCAACCAGTTCAGTATGTGTATTTGTATTTGTACCAAAAGGACTGTTCGTAGGTCGAATTTGTCATAAATCTCTGTTACAAAGATATGGACAGAAATGATTTTGTGCTTTTCAACTTCCCTGCAATCAAAACGTTTTAAAAGAGAGTAGAAATTAATTATTTCCAAATTACCTGATGATGTCTACAAACCACTCAAACTGCTTCTGTGTCTTTGTCACCCACAGGAAGTAAATCTTCTTACAGTTCCGGGGATTTGCATTCGCAGCAACATCTACAATTACAATTTGTTCAATTACTATCCACACTCTTCTATTGAGTTTTACCTTTCAAAATGGAGGCAAAGGGAGTAACTCCTGGAAATAAAATTATAATTATTTATAATTTAACGAGGTTTTGAATTAACTGACCAATGCCTCCGCCCACGAGGACGGATACTTCATATCTCCACCAATCCTGATGACCTTCTCCATAAGGACCATCCAAATACAACTTGGGAAGAGTCCTAATTAATTAAAATTAAAATTAATTAAAATTACTTCTTGCATTTTAACTCAATACCTTTCATATATCTGACGAATATTTGTAGTAAAAGGACCAACTGCCCTGACTAGAGACACAAAAACTAATTTAGACTTGATTTAATTTAAAGTTGTGAACTGTTTCCTTTACTGTGGAGTGATAAGGATGGTTCATGTGGTCCAGATGAAAGAGTGAACGGGTGGTATTCGTCAGTGTTCAATGCAAGACAAGCAATTCGGACCCATTGACCTGATTTAAACTCAAATCCAGTAGGTCTTGCAAATTCCAACTTTGTCACATCTGCAAGACAATAAACTGTAGATTAGAAACATTTGAATATTTCTTACTCGAAGGAAGGAGCTCTGCCCTCAAAACTGGAATTTCAATCTTCCTTCTACTCGTAGTTATCTAAATGAAATCATTCATTAAACTACAATTGGAGTAAATTAAACAGGCCCCACCAATCGATCCAATACGAACAGTACGAGTGGACCAATCAGGAAACTTCCAAAGAGTGGCTCTGCCACTAGACGCCCCGAGCCATGAAGGATGATCAAGACATACCAACTAGAATGTAATTCTGAATGTAAAATAAAATAATAATAAAATAAATTGTTTGTACATACATTGGGTAAGTGTTGTGTGTTATCCAGAACATCCTGAAGACGTAAGTGCGTGCATAGCTCGTTGCAAAGATGTAGATGAGCGTGGCCTGAATTACGAGGAGAATCCCAGTGACCCCAGTAATCGTTTGGAAACACCAGTAGTGGAACTTTGGCAAAATATGGGTCCTGCAAGTAACTGAATTTGCAAAATTATCTTAAGAGAAAGCCAAATAACCTTACGCCCGGTAGTAGTCGGTGAAAAGGCAGGACAGATCCGCTGAAAATGTTCAGACACTGTAATAATTCTAATTGGAAGTTGTAACTTACACGCCGTTTGTGTTGAAATGTGATAAAAGTTGATTGCATGACCGACTACGTGGACGACTGTGAAGAAGAGGGCGACATAAGCAATGAATTTGTGGAACAGGACAAACTTGTCGAAAGGAATGAGACGATGGAGGAATGTTTCCCTTAGGTTTGTGATTGTGTTTCTGCACATGGTCAGAAGGAGAGTTGCGTAGCAGAACATCATCACTGAAGCAGCACCACGCGTAACTGTCACTCCGTAACCGGCAATATGCCTCAATCCACTGTGTTCCCGCTCCACAGAATAAGCTAAAAGGAATACATTTGTTAGCACAATTTCCCAATAATTCCAAAGTTCAATTACTGTAAGCCCTTTCAGCAAAGATTGCGATGAGGATCAAGCTGTAGAGCAAAGTCCAGAATATTTGGAGTCTGTACAATTCAAACCAAGTTGTCACTTTGTTCTTTTGGTGGACGCTAGGTAGCACTGAACTGTCCTTTTCTTCAGATTGGAATTTCACTCCACTTTCCTTTGGCACAGTATGAGCCATCTCTTCTCTGCGCATGCGTACAAAAACAAAACTAATTTCATTTCATTTGTATATATCCTCATTCATACCCTCCGTAGACACTGATGACAGCAGCCCTTGCAGACTCATGGAGTGAGTTCCTACTCCCCGCCATCTTTGTTTCAGGCACATTCAGTCCTTTGAAGTTCAACTGCGCATATCCCAAGGTGTCTTTGTAACGACCAAGAATACGCTGGAAGTCTGCTAGAGTCACTTGCGACTGGAAATTATAAAATTAGCTTTGGATTGTACTACAGAGGGGTGTTTCAATTACTTCGTTTTTGAGTCCAGCCGAGTCCATCATTGACTTGACCAAGTCATTCACATCGTCGTTGCTCACATCAGCATTGGCTGCTTCAATCATCGAGCGGATCATGTTCTTAAACTCTTCCACAGACAGCATCCCGTCTCTCTCGATGTCGTACATTTCGAACATCAACTGAGCCTTGTCCTCTGCACTTCCTTTTGCAAACACGACCAACATGTCCAGGAATTCACGGAAACTGATGTAACCATTCCGATCACGATCAACCAATCCAAACATCTGAAAAAATACTTTGAAAAACATTTTAAAACCAACAGGAACTGTTACCTTTTCTACAAACTGTGACTTTGTATTCATCCCAAGGGCATCAGCAAATTCCACTCTCGTAAGTTCAGTGTTGATGACCTCTCGAATCGTCTTTGGGTCAAGCAAGTTTTTGCTCCCACTTGGTTTGTCAATGTTGAACGCCTGCGCAAAGACAATACGGAAAAACTTTTCCAGGCGTCCAATTCGTTCGTATTTTGTAGTGACTGAGGCCAAGGCAGGTTTCAATTGGGAATTCTGTTCGTTGAGTTCAACGATCCCTCCGAGTCTACAAATCAAATGGAATTTGTTTGGTTTTCAACATTCTTTGTTTATAAACTCACTTTTCCCGTAGTGTGTTCATGAACGCGTTTCGGATGAGTTGTCCATCGAATTGGAGAACGCAGTCGTACTCTGTTGGATTTTTAATTATCAAATGGAGACCATCGGAGACTACTACGACATCGGCTTTCTCCTTCCCAGCCAAGTCCACACTTCGGAGGAGTTCGTTTGAATGGCTGTAGACTTCGATGCAGTTCTTGTCAGTCAGAATAACAGCAACAGCCCGTGTCCCATCTCCACTGCTGATCCACTCACGACCTAAAAAGGAAATTAGAAATTCCTCTGTTCATCAATTGTGAATGATTTGTGTTGTACAGGCATAAGGAGTCCCAGTTTTCCCTGATATTTTAAACGTTTTTCTAAATTCCTTTTGGATTTCAGCAACTTATCTTTTGTTTCTTCTTCTGTCTCAATGCAACGATCATCGGAACGAGTGAGACTATCCCTATATAAAGTGGAACAAATGGATGAATTTAGATCAGTTTGTATTGCTCATGCGCTTACCTAGGATGACCACACCAAGGAAAATGAATGTAAGAATGTAGGATACTTCTGATCCGTTGAAGTAGTCGTAATGGCCAATTCCAACACAAGGCTCCACTGGGGTGGAATTCGAATCCAACTGCAAATATTAAATTAAGATATAAATAATTCTGGTTGAGGTCAAGTGAGGTCACCTGTGCAAAATGGAAGCAAGTGGAAGTAATATTCTCTCCAATCTTGTTCCCCATCCTGTCGAATTCTTGTTTCCAGCAAACGCTCCTTTTCCATTGTCCACTTTCAGCATTTAAAACACATTTGTCCAGAAATTCTAATGAAATTGAAAATTGAAAAAAGTTTTTATTTTTTTATTTTATTTTATTAGGAATTGTACCTTTGTCTTGAGTGAATCCTTCGACAGGAACACGAAATGGATTTGATTGGAGATCTTCTTGACGCATTCGAGTCACAGAAACAACCATATCGTAAATAGTCAACGTTTTTATCCTTTTGATTTGATCACTCGTAAATCGACTGAAACAATCAAATGCAGGAAATTCTGTTTCCTTTTAGCATTAATCTACTTACGGCATTTTCCATTTGGGATTTTCAAACCAGAATCTGTCAGCGTTTCTAATGCGAATGAATTGGTCCTTAATGATGGCCCTGAAAAGGGGTCCAGGGCGAATGGGAAGTTTCCAGAATGCCCCCTGCCCAGACGTCAATGTTGTCCCACGCCTTCCTCCGCTCTGCACCACACTCCATCGAATCAGGATCCATTTTGCATATCTTCTCATTTGGCATGTGGATGGACTCCATCTTGTGAAGGATGGGAATGGGCGTGGCTGTGTTGGTCAGCTCCAAGTAGGCACTCACGTTCTGAATGTGTGGCAAACCAAATGCCACTCTGGCTGTGTTGTAGTCTGGTGTGCCGTGGTCCCTCCCTCGTTGAATGTTCACTGCCATCAAATCTCTTCGGGAAAATTCCAACGGACCAAAGACATTCCCGCGCAAGTCTTCAACGATCATGTTGTCCTCACGCTCACAACGCTGAAATGGAAATAAACACAACATTGTTGTACATTGTTGAACTGGATTTCAATTGGCCCCACCTGTGAGGCCATTCCCATGAGGAGGGGGTCAATGTCCGACACTTTCCTTCCATCGTTGTCTCCATTCTCCTCAGTACACTTGTGCTCGTATGGCATTGTCAACGGCTCCTAACAATTAGTTGAAATAGTGAATATTTATTAGAATTATTTAATAGAATTTATTTACTTTTGGTCTCCAGAAGATGTTGCAGGTTCGTACGCTGTGTTCCGACTTGAATTCAGCTGGTTGATGGAATTTGGTTGGTTTGTCTTTTCCATAGAAGCTGATTGGTTTGCATCTTGCACATGCGTAGTCTCTCATGTAGGCACCAGGTGTGACCAGAGTGTGACCAAACCTCATTGCAGCTGTTTGGAAGAACTGTTCAATCTGAGGGTCAACTGATGGGTCATAGCCACCGTACTCGTCAACAGTGTCACCCAACCACTCTTCCAGCCAGTCGTACAACACAATCTGCTGGTGCGTGGCAATTAACCCACTTCCTCGCTTCCTTTAAACAAAAGTTAAGAAATGAAACACAAGGTATTACACGGTTAGTTAGAGGAAATACCTGGAAGACTCTTTCCCCACTCCATTCCTTCCTCGTGTCTCCCAAATACTGTGCAATTTGATTATGCCAACGAAACAGAACGATGCCAAAACTGAGCAGAAATGAATTTTCATTCCCACGTGGGTTTCCTAAAACTACAACCAGAGTTCAGTCAGTTGGTGCTTTGAATCGAAACAAAGTAGCAGACCAAAGAATCTGTCCACTGGCAGTGTCTGATGTTGCTTGAATGAACTTGTCGTGGAATGCGGGTGGTGGTGGATTGGCCAATGGAAGGCGAATGTTATTTCGCACAGGGAACAATCCATCAGCGCCATCTGACGCAAGAAGTCCGCGCGGTGCTAGCTTCCCGTCCTTCCCAGTCCGGAGAACATCCGCCCAAGCCTTTGAAGTGCCGTAAATGAGACCGCCATCTATCCATGGAGTGATTTCATTGAGCTAAAAAGGTCAAGGGTCATTAAATAGAAGATTGTAGCAGTGTATTATGGCATCATACTTGTTGTCTTGGATTGCTTGGGGAATGTCCAGTTTTCTGATCGTATCGTGACCTTAGAAAGGGCATTTCCGTTTTTCCATTGACCTCTTTAGTTCCCGTCTTATTGTTGACCCCTTCCCCTCTGAATCGATGGTACTTGGGTATTTCAATGTTAAAATACTCTGGTGGACATCCAGGCCTTTGAGCATCCAGAACTTCTTCGACCACTTGCTGTCCAAAGTAGACAAGGAATGCAGACTTCCCAGTCTTTGACCCACAAGCGACCACTTTCCCATCTTCCAGACAATCCGGTTTCCTCGTCATAAGGGCATCGCTGATTCTAAAGGGGTTTTTGCGTGTGCCTTTGACTGGGGCGTAGACACTGTCCTCGTATACTGGCGCCACCTTTCGGAGCAACGGAGTGTCTGGTGTTAAACAAATGAAAATTAATTTTATATGGAGATTGTAACATGTTTCTCACCGACTGCGCCCAAATCCACTTTTAGGAGGTTATTGTAGAACCCATCAAAACTCTGGAATTCTGGTGGGTGTGACTTTTCATCTTCCTTAATCCTGTCTTTGAAATGTGGGTTTTTGCATGATCTTTCTGACCCTTGTTCATCCATGATGAAACAACCATCAACCATCCAAGAAACCAAGTTGATCTTCTGCGTCGGGTGCCGTCCTTTGATCCATTCTAAACAAAAAATAATTAAACAAGGAAGTTGATCAAATGAAGACATGAAAGAGGTTGATGCTTACTTGATCTGAGGGGCTTGTTGACATTTTCATCCACGAATTGTGAAGTAGTGACCGTCCAGATGAGGAAAACTACAAAGGTTTGTTTAGAATAAGTTGAGCTGACCATTCTGAACAAAAGCCAGGAGGATAAAGAGGGACTGAAAAGAATGTCCACCAATAGAACCGGAAATGAAGTTTCTGGAGTCAGGACGTGGCTAACCACAATAGAATAAAGTTAAGAATAAGTCAAACATGTATTCTTCAATTCAACAATTTAAATTCTTTAATAATAATAATAATCTAATAAACTGCAGTAACAATTTTTCTTAGGTCATACCTGAAAATATCTTCAGCAAAATGGTAGATTGGAAAGGTAATGTTTTCCATCAACGAGCAAAAACCATTTCACCATTTTGGTTTCCAAGACGACATAATCAAACCTCCGTTTTGGAATGTTTACAAAATTTTTTTTTTAAATTGGAAGGTGACTGAAAGTTGCAGAAAGATTTCACTGGACTTTTGATTTCTTCATTCTTGGCTTTGCATTAGAAAATGTATTCTTGCTGTCCCGCCGACCTTGGCCTTTCCCACATGCTGGGACCCACAAAGGCCACCTTCAGTGCAGAAACATACGTTGGGAATTGGTATGAAGAAACTGAAAACAATACTGTGAGTAACACTTAAATATCCAAGTTAAATCAATTTCAACCATATTCAAAACATTGCAGTGCAAAGTGAGGGACTTTTTGAACAAACGAGAATGCGAGGAGTTGGCGATTCAAAAGTCACAAATCATGACAGACATCCTCCTCAAACCGGCAAGGAAAAATTAAAAAAAAATTAAAATTAAAGTTACTTTTTAAATTTCCCGCAGGTGCATCTGACGGAGAGACGAGATGGCTACGTTTACTTTGGAGACAGCGTCCAGATCATTTCCCCTGGAGCTGACTGCCTAAGCGCAACTGCTGCTCACCCTTTCAAGAACTTCTGCAACATGAGCTTCCTTGCGTTGAGCGCTTCAGTGCCACCAACGGTGGTTGACGAACGACCGTTCCTGGACACTGACAGCATCATCGCAGCTTCACCGCAGCTCTTTCCAGTCGTCAGAAACTCATTCGTAATCGAGCGGTAAGTTTTATTCAATCAACTGCGGTTTAATAAACTTTGAGTCCGCTTTAGTCCTGACTGCCCTGAAGACAATAAATCCATCCTCCACTTTGGAGATGTCTTCCGAATCAGAGCGATGCCAACACAACACTGGGCTGTGAGTTATTGTGATCTTTCAATCTTCAATTTAATTGATTTTTACGATTCATTTGTAGCTCTACCTTCATTCTGCCCCTGGAATCTCACTGCATGCAGCTTCCATTCACTCTGCAAAGCCACTCGTACGATTCTCAGACACAAAGAACCCAAACACGCTCTGGAAGTTCATTCCATTGGACCCTATGGCAAAACTACGGATGGAATTGGGTGTCCCTGTCCCCGTAATTACACAACAAATGAATTCTTATTTTAATATTTTCTAATTTAAATGTTTGTTGCAGTTGAAGTGTCGAATGCTCCTCCAGCACGCACTGAGTGGCCACAATCTCTCCATTGAACCTGACTTCCCTGTCCTGACTTACTTTGGATGTGAGCAGGAAGTGACTGTGGACACGAAGAGGAACCGTGTCAGGAAAATCACTTGGGCGAACCACTGGGTTGTTGACACTGAGCGTGGATGGATCAAACCGAATCCAGAGGAAGTGGCACAGGCAAAGTTCAATGCAGCCATCAATGTGAATGACATTAACAAATCAGCTTCAGAGGAAGAACGAGAGAAGGAAAAGAAACGGGTAGAAAAGAACCATAAAATGAATTAAATTAAGAATGTTGAAATGAATTTTATTTTATTTTTGAATTAGCGAGAAGAGGAGGATGAGGATGAAGAGGAAGATTGCAAGAACCGTGTATTTCGTCTGAACAATTTGATCAAGTGTGACGATGAACTTGAGCAACCTTGCAACCAGCCTGGAATTTACTCTGGATTTCCATGCAATGAGCAACCTGATGCTGAGGGTGAGGAAGAAACATTTGGAAGCTGTTTGGAGAGAAATGGCAAAATATGTCCAGACAAGAAGCCAGTTGCAGAAGCAGTAAAGGATGATCGTCCAAAGACAATTGAAGAATTTGAAGAGCAGCAACTGTCTGATGAGTTGGGGAGACTGCGCGTTGACGCTGGGATCCCAGGGTATGTGATGCCATACGACTGGACAACTTCTCCACAGCCAAATGCCCACCAGTACCAACTGAGCGAGAGACAGAAGTTCTACCCGAATCAGAACTGGAACTGCGGAACGACTCAATGTTGTCATCCTATGCGCATGCCTCTGGAGATGCCACCCTGTCAGGCACCCAAGCCACCAGAGAAATGTCCTGAAGATGCAGCAAGTGACAGGATGGTACGGTGTATGAATGGGATCTAAACTCATAAAACAAAATACAAAGTACATTTAATGCACAATTCAAAACGCATTAATCAAGAATCCAATTAAACAGGAATGTATAGTTTAAACCAAAATACAAAAATGAGCCACCAGTATTACAATATTTAAACACATGAAATGAAACCACAGGATTATCAAACCATGTAGGCACAACGAAGCATATAGGGACTTCGGACACAATGCTTATTCTTTTATGCTATACAAAATGACACTTTTGTATTTCAAAAGCTCCTTGAATGAAGAATATTTGGTCAATCAAGCGAGAAACGAGAGTAAATAAAAGATTTGTTTATCAAGAACATATGAAATCCATTCACCCCAACTGACCTCCTTTTGACCTTTGTAATCTTCTGTGTGCACATTTGGAAATAAAAGAATTGAGTTTGGACTCTTGAAATACTGGTTAGTGCTACAGCAGGTTTCAGTTCTTGTGTGTCATTCATTGAATCAACATGAACATGAATTGGCTCTTGTTGACCGTCCTCTACATCGCACACTGCGCAGGTCACTATGAAATCAAATATGGAGGCATGGGACCCCTTGTACGACAAACGAATGGAGAACCATGGCCAAAGCCCCAGTTGTCAGTTACTTATGGAAGAGAAGTTCTCCGCATGCGCCCCACCATGTTCAGATTCAAGGTTAAACAATAATGATTAAATACGATTTTTTTTTTAAATTCCTTTATTGCAGGTGGTGGCTAAAACTTGTGACATTTTAGAACAAGGATTGAAGCGATACTACGAAATAATTCTAAAGGAAAACACATTCCTCAGAAGGAATAGAAAGAATGTGGAAATTAATGGAGGGAATGTTACGCATAATCGTTTTCTGGATGTGGTTAATGTCCATTTGATGGATCCATGCGAATCACTTCCACATGAGGAAATGGACGAATCATGTAAATAATATATCCAAAATTAAACGAAAACAAAAAATACATTTAACTTTGCAGATGAAATCAAGATCAATTCACCTGACTACTCTGGAAAAGGTTTTCATAAAGTGGAATCATAATATGCGCTGCTTCTGGTTAATATTTCTGACCATTCTTTAGGACTCATCGCTGCTCCAAGTATTTGGGGAATCCTGCGAGGTTTGGAAACATTTTCTCAACTCCTTCATCCAAATCAGGATTTCACTTCCGTAAGTTTCCCAGTCTTCAATTAGTTGATGAATAATTAATTGTTTTTACCCAGCTTCAAGTGAAGAGTTTGTTGATTGTTGACTACCCTCGATTCAGCTTCCGTTCCCTTTTGATCGACACTTCCAGACACTTTCTCCCTCTGAAATCAATTTATGACAACTTGGATCTGATGGCGATGAACAAGTATAACATTCTCCATTGGCATATTGTGGACGATGAGTCATTCCCATACCAGAGCAAAGTCTTCCCTGCACTGAGTGACATAGGAGCTTACCATCCATTCACGCATGTCTACACGCAGAAGGATGTCGCAGATGTCATTCAGTATGCAAAGTACAGGGGCATTCGTGTCATACCAGAATTTGATTCTCCAGGTAAGTTTTTGGACCAATCACGTTGAGTTTGATCAAGCCATTTTGATCCTGAAGGGCACACGCAGTCTTGGAAGGCAATTCCTAACCTGCTACCAACTTGTTACAACACAACAACTGGACATCCAACTGGAGAAGTGGGACCCATTGACCCAAGACGTCCCTCAAAACTACGAATTCCTTAGCAAGTTTTTTGGTGAAGTGGCACAGGTGTTTCCGGACAAGTACATCCACTTGGGTGGAGACGAAGTGGACTTTACCTGCTGGTTAGTAAAAATTCAATTAAAAATTATAATGGAAATTAGTTTAAAATGAGTTGTTTTTTACCTTTTGTCATTTTCAGGAAGAGCAATCCCGACATTCAAAGCTTTATGGGAATGAAGGGATTTGGCGAAGACTATACTCGACTGGAAGAATTTTACATGCAGAACCTCGTGAACGAAATCAAGCAACTTCCGGAGAACAAATCAGTGTTGGTTTGGCAAGAAGTGTTTGACAACAATGTGACAATGGATGCCAACACGGTGATCCATGTATGGATCAACACCCTTTCAATGGAGGAATTGGGCAATGTTACAGCAAAGGGTAATTGGAATACTCGTAATCTCTATTACGTTGATATGAATTTCTCCTTTGTAGGTTACAAGGCTGTTCTCTCTGCCTGTTGGTACTTGAACATTATTTCTTATGGTCCTGACTGGGTTGACTATTATAAATGTGACCCACACAATTTCACTGGAACTCCAGAACAGAAGCGAATGGTGATTGGAGGTGGGGCAACTATGTGGGCAGAGTATGTGGATGACACGAACATCATTCCACGGACATGGCCAAGAGCAGCTGCTCCTGCTGAACGATTGTGGTCAGCATCCCATGTCAACGACACGAGAGAAGCAGAGCCACGAATGGAAGAACATCGCTGCCGGCTTTTGCGAAGAGGTTACCCAGTCTCGCCACCAAACGGCTCTGGATTCTGTCTGTAGAATTAACCTATGAACTAAACATTAAAACATGACATCAATTTGACTACAGGGAGATTTACTTCATAAACTTTTCAGCTTTAAACAGTAAATTATGCTTTACGTGTAAGCAGGATGGGATACTTTCATTTTCCTTTGTAAATTGTCGACTGCTCTGGTAGTGAAATGGGAATAATACTACAGACTCAGGATCGTAGAATAATTTAGTTTGGTGACTCCGATGTGAAGGTTGGCTCGTTAGCTTTTAAAACTTGTCAGGGCCTCCTCTCTAAATAAAACAAAGTAAATTAGT
>VNWY01000355.1:0-50088 GCA_009869845.1 Pseudachorutes palmiensis
ATCCCCCTATAGAGGGATTTATCCCTCAATACGGGGTTCTGATCCCTCTATAAGGGGATCTTTGCCGCACTCCAAGATCCCCCTATAGAGGGTTATCTCACACTGCAATGGGAATTGTGACAGGGTAAAGACGTGGGGAAAAGTCGTTCTCATTATTCCAAAAAATCCTAATAGCTTCTGAGCCATTTTGCCAAATAGAGATTCCCATAAGCCGATTTCCTTTATCACCTTTCAACTTTTAAAAGCTTAAAGCCAAGAGGCCATGGGAGTCCATATGCAGTAAGTTCAAAATTCGTTTCATGCAAATGCATCCCTGGGATAGGGATGATCAACCTGATAAATTTCACACTTCGTCTAGCATTATACATATTAATGACCATTTAGATTTAGACAACAGAAAATAAAATTGGAAAATAGTATTCTATTCGGCTCACGGCAATCCACGCATAATTGAATTTAACAGGGGACATTATAATCCCCACAGCCGTTCAAGAGAAGACCGGATCTAATTGTAACAATAGCCTGTTAAAACGTTTTATGATGTTATAATCAACGCGTCGGATCTGCCCGCAAATCCTTCCTGGTCTCTGTCAACAAAGGCTTATGTTATTCTTGTGGACGCACGCTCGTTCTTGGTGGAATTACTTTAGCGTTCAAATTGTTAATAAACTTTTACGCTCCAGAAGAATTGGACAGGAAAGACGAGTCTGAAGTCCTTTTAAGATGTTATGGGGAAAACCCTTCGGACTCTGTTGGTCACTTTTACTTGTATATTTCAACAATGAAAAAATAAACAGGGTGTTTTTGGGCAGTGGAAACAGCGGAAATGGAGCATAGAGTGAACACTGATTCCCCTCCATTCAACAAGTTTCAACTAAAATTAATATGCTTTTGCCTTTTAAGAAAGAGAACTGAAACATATTAAAATATAGGAATCAAAAGGTTATATAATATTTAATTTTAATTACCTTTCACTCGGTTTCGTATTGCCAAGTGGAGTCTAAGGAGTAAATGCTTTCACCATGGTTTGTCTTCACTCGATAAAAGAAACAGCGTCTTGCGTTTTTTTGTGAAATTGTCAAATCTTGGCACTTTGATAGTCATGCATTTGAGTTTTATGATGACACTCGTAGCATGCGTGGGAAATTTGATTGTACATTGACGATACGTCTGGGAATGGAGGCGTGACTGTGTGTTTTCCGAAGGAGGCTTCGCTGTCAACTGGCGATCTCCGAAGCAAGGCAAGGAAATATGAAGGGCTGCAAAGTTTTCCTCGACTTTACTTAAACAAACTTTGGTTTGAAGCCCCTTCCATCAACATCCCCAAGAAGAGCTGCTACCCACTGGAGTGGAAAATGTAAAAACAACAATTGGACGCTCGTCGAGTACGGTCAGAACAAACCTTGCTTCGACCTAAGCACCGGAGTCAGACTTATGGAGGAAGCGGACACACCGGGACACCTGCAATTCTCATGACACATGGACCATGCCTCAACATGCAAAGGCCAGGCAGGCACACACACCTTCCCTTGATTTCATAAAAATAATCCCCTGGACTCTCGACAGAGTTGATACTGGATGCAACAGACAGAATTCTTGGAGATAAAGTACGAATTCCGGGACTTTTGTTTTGATAGATGGACATATTTCCCCCAAGATCAACACGAAGTTGACGTGATCGAGAGTTATAGCCAAAGTTGACGACGAGGAGGCGGACAAATGGACATAGCGTCACTCCCTCACGCGTTAACTGGATCTTGGACCTTACTTTACGAGCTACGACAGGCATGCAAGACCCCAACTGCGACAAAGGTCCGGACTCCTTGCCATGATCTCCTTCCCAACAGTCTCTTCTTCTGATTGTCATCCTGATGGGACTCTTTTTTCTTCAAAAGGCACTTGGAGGTAAAGAGAAAAATTATTTTAATACACTTGAGACGTGAAGGACAGAGGATGTCTCAAACTACCAAAACAGAAGAAGACGAAGAGGACTTAAGGGGACAGTGTAAATGGCTCTTGAACAGAATTGGAGGAGTTACGTGGAAATGATTGTTGTGCTCTCTCTCCCTTTCATTTAGAGACAGATTTATCACGTCGTGGACCTCTCCATCTTGTCACTTTTATTACCAACTCGGTCAAAGGGGACCCTTGGATATTGGAAGGAACGGCAGAAAGTGGCAGAGTGGACAGGAACCTCGACTAAGGAGGTCAGCCACTGACAGCGGAGGGGAATTGAAGATTAGTCCTTTATGACTCTGACAATAATAATATGACCACCAACCAACTTGGATTTGATGGATTGTAATTTAATAAAGACGTCTTCAACGGTTCCAGGATTTGAGCAGCGAGTGTCAAAGGATAAAGAGAAAGTCAGTTTTCCCCTTTTCTTTTCCCCATCGGAATTTAATGTTTGAGACTAGTAGTTTGGTCAATAAAATGTGTATAGTCTTTAGATTCCTAAGGACTAGAGTATGCATGAACAAAACAAAACAAGGCTAAACCAATTTTTAAATTGAGAAGTTGTTCAAAATAAATACAGCGATAATGGTGGGTGTTCGAAAAGCAGAGCCTCCAACGCCAGAGACTGAAGACAATGCGGAAGTGCTAGCACGTGAAGAGTTGAAGCGACTCACCCGGCAGCTTAGGCTTATGGAAAACGATAAGCATGCTTACCTGAAAGAATCAATTGGATCTCTCAATCATCAAACGTACTGGGGAACCAAACTCTTGAATCTTTTAATCCTTTTCTTTTATGAATTTTAGAAATATTCTTCATGGTTTACAACGCGAAGACAGGAAAATCCAAACTGAATTTGAAAGTTTGAAACAGAAATTCAATGAGGAACAAGATGCTGAAAACGTATCCCAAATCTCTGCATCAACATCTGCCTACAGAAATTATGAAGAGGATTTTGACAGGGAAAGGACACTGGGAAATAAGATATGGGTAAAAGTCAAGAATGTTTCTGAACGCGTTGAGGACTTGCGACTTTATTTTGAACGAAAAGAGAAAGCAGAATCGTCAATCAACGAACTACGGAACAAGATTTTTAATGTCAAACGAAAACTTGAGACTGTAAGTGGATGAACAGTTGTGAAAGTCCATTAACTAACCTTTGCTTTTAAGGTAACTGGAAAATTTGACTCTGTCGTTGCTGAGAATTCAAGTTCAAGGCAAGCAGTTGATGAAGCACTTCAAGATAATGTAGCGGTTATGAAGAAGTGGCTTCAAATTGAAGAAAAAGTTAGAAAAGGGAAGGCAGCTAATCAAGAAGTAGTTGAACAAGCAGCCATCACTTATGACCAAAGGTTAGCAAACGATTTCGAATGAATCAATCCGTGAGAGAATCAAAAATAATTTTTTGCACGATTGTCAGGGAAGAGGCCGTGACCAAAATGATTGCACTACTTGAACGAAATTCGAAGGAAAAGAAGCAATACCACTTGGAAATGAGTGAACTCACTCGAATTAATCGACATGAACAGAAATTACTGGACTTTGTCAGCACGAAAAACAAGGAAAGACTTTTTCTAGAAACAAATGAGGAACGCGCAAGTAAAATGCACAACTAAAACATAGCTTTCTAATGCTAACGTATTTTCCCAAATTTTAAAGATCGATTGGAATTGGCGAAAGAAAAAGTTTGCGACGAAGCAATTGAGTCTTATCGAGAAAATTTCGAAAAGCTTTTGACAGATTCAAAGGCAAGCCTCTCTTCTTTGATTGACGAATATGGTGACTTGTATCATTCAAATATTCGGAAATTTGCATACATTAATGAACTCCACAAAGACGTAAGTCCCCTAAAATCCTAAGATAACAGTTAAGTCAACTCAATTTATTTTTAGATTGAAGCTCTGCAGAAAGATGTAATTAAACTCCGAGAAGAAATTCGAATCTGCTCATTGGAAATAGTGGAGCGAAATCGAACAAAAAACAAAATTATTCAAACACGCCAGGTACCTTGAACCCGATCAATTGCAAATATAATTTATTCCATAAATTATGATTCATTATAATTTAAAATTCACAGAGCCTCCTAGATGACCTATCTACCACTTCTAAGGAAGTAAAATCCAGGCTTGAAGCACTAGAGACGAACATGGCGGATATTTTGGCTACTGTCACAAACTTATTTGGGATTGCACAGAGCCGTGACAAGGCCCATGTTCTCATCCTCTTAGGTTTATTAATTCTTAATTAATCTAATAATTAACCCTAAATTAATAATAATTATAATTTATCCTTAAATCAGGGTCGGATGGGGAAATATCTTCACATAATCTAATCCTGTATATGAATATACTGGAAGAATGTTTACGGGAAATTTTTCAAAATGGAAAACAAGATAAAGGGATCATGGAAGGTGACGGAATGGTTTCACCACGGCCTAAATCACCTCGTCCATCTTCTAAAGCTGGATCGGTTATATCCACCCGACCAATTATGGATACTTTGATAAACCCTTACCACTCGGAGTAAGGGCTAAAATTAAGTGTTATACTAAATCATTAAAAATTAATTATTCTCTATTTTTAGTGATGACTTTGACTACGACTACAAATTGGTGGACAAGGAACTTGACCCCTTGGCCTATGTCAAAATGAGGGAGAAAGTTAAAGACGCTTGTGCTGCATCAGAATCAAGTATTTCCGGTGGTGAGGATTCCGTGGCTTCACATGTTTGACTCAACTAATGCTCCCATCTAAATTCAACGAGCACCATCTAGCTCTTTCTCAGTCAGCTCAAGACATCGAATCAACGCTCAAAGCAGTGGAATTGTGCCGTGATTTCACCGATTGTCGCCTCGTCGCCGCGTTTGACACTGGACTTATTTTTCGATGTGCTTCTTTCTTTGCACGTCGGATTTTCTTGGATACATCTTGCATAAAAGCCACTTGCTCAGCCATTGTTTTAAACTAAAAATAAGGATTATAATTTTACAAAAATAAGGACGACATTTCATCAGTGCAAAATTAACCTCATCCGGACTTCGGTCCAATTTTTCGCAGCACTGAATAAAGATGTTACGAATTCCCATTTCAATTGCAGGAACACGTAACAACTTTTCAATTACTGCAGACTTGACTACGATCAATTTTTCATGAGCTTTGTGTAATTTCTTGTCAAGTTTATTCTTTCGACTTTTGGCCTCCATAACCTTTGCTTCTAGAGCTAGAAGCTCGGTGTCAGCTTCCTGAATAACATATGCAAATAAATTGAATGAAATGAATGAACCATCATGAATGTTTTTGTGTAAAACTTACGATTGGATGGTTTCGAAGAAGTTCTTGTAGTTTTTGAAGCTTTTGATTTGAGTCATCAATCCTTCGAATTTGCTCATCTCTGGTCTTATTCAGAAAGTTGAAGCGCTTGATGATTCCGTCAATGGATCTGTAGTCTCCAGTTTCTTCAGCTGCGACTGAATTCATGTAATTTTTGAACTCTTGGAACTTTCCTGCTCTCCCTACCATGGAGGAACGAATATGGCGGAGTTGTTCTAGTTCTGCATTTAGTTTTCTAATACGTTCCTCTTTAACTTCGGCGTTGTGTGCAAGCACATTCCAAATTATTTTTGCAGCGTCGCAAGTCTCTTGTGACGCCTGGAATTAACAAATATTGGCATAAATAAATCCTATTTACAAACATAAATTAACTTACCAGTAAATTTTCTTCAAATAAAATGAAACTTTTGTTGATGATCTGAAGTTTAAGGTTAAGAATTTCGAAACGAAGCTGCCTTAGGTTCCGTTTTTTGTCCAAATCTGAGTTCTCATTTAGTGCAGCTGAATCCACGAGTTCACTGACCTTACGCCTGTTTTCCAATTTTAAATTCGGGCAATGGCTGACGCGGTAGTAATTGCTTGATTTAGTTTCACTTAGCTCCGATCTGAAATGAATCAAAATAAAATAAAAATCTTTTTTTAAACAAGTGGCTTGATTACCTGTTCCTTAAAAGACTCTTGGAACCTGAATCCATATTGAAATAAAGCTAATTAATCTTTGATTAATACAAAGTAAAAGATAAAAGAAAAGTTACACTTATTATGAACTTTAAGGGAAAGCAGAGTTTGTCCAAAGTTTTATCAATAAAAGCTACAAGCTAGATTTGCTTAAAATTATGAATTAAGTTTAGTTTTACATGCACCAAGATAATTACAATTTAAAGTATATTATTCCTGTTGTATTTAAAAACTAAATCCGCGGCTATGAATGATTCTTAATTTGTTATTCTTGAGAGCTTTTACTCGAGTTCATCATCTCCCTCGTATCCAGTAATATTCCGTTTAAGCTTCATCCTGCTCGCTTGCTCCGTACGTTTCAAAAACTTCAAAAACTTCATAAATTCCCGCTTGTTACTGGCATCATGGTTCGCTCTTTTGCTCACCGTCGTGGACACTTTCTCGACCGTAACCACGTTGTTTTGTTTGATTATAAGATAAAAGACGTAGATATAACTGATGATTGTAATGGCCACAAAACTGATGCAGTAGACGCAGAATTCAATTCCTTGGGTAAGTAGTTTCCGTTCAGAAGACGTAATTTTGGCGTAGAGTGTCATAGTCCGAATGACTCAAATCAAAGTACTTCAGAGTACAAAGTACTTACTGTAATAGTTCTCGGAAGCGTATAGAACTTAATATACGAAGTTTCAAGTAGAAGCGGAAGAATGTTTCAGAAAACAATGGGTAGTTAAACAATTAATTGGAAAAGGTTAGAAAGCCTTCGATTTGAATTCGGATAACCTTCCTTGATTATTCCAGGTCATACAGGAACTCGACAACAAAATGATACTTCATAGGTTCCAGGGTGTACGTATTAAATTAAAATTAAATACATATACATTTACAGAACAATATTTACATTTTGTAGCAAAAATAATAATATTTTGTGGTAGCGCCGGCCATGACAGTTTTCTAGAGCTTGGTAGTATAGCGTCGGCCATGATACCTTTCTAAAGAACATCATGGCCTCATATGCCGCCGTAACTATAAAAGAACAACTGACGAACGCGGAACTGACCGCATTTCGTGAGGTCATTGACCCTACGCCGTTTCTGGATTGGTTTATAGCTTTAAACCCGGAATTGTTTGACAATGCAATTATTAGAAAGCCGATTTCTCTGCTGACGTGTATGAGGAAGTGTTCTGGATTTAGGTCAAAGTAATGGTACATGACCACGTCACCACTGGACTAAATGTTGACCCCGATTAATTTAATTGTTCTAAAAATTGTTCCGGTTGGGAGGTATTGGGGCCTGGTGGGATTGGAGAAGGGAAAATCCAAAGATGAAAATAATTTACCAATAAATAAATCTCTGATTAAATCAAAGCAACTTAATTAACTCTGAATTTTAGAGAAAGAAGAGGAACCGAGGGAAGACAACTGTGGCCATTTCCGGTGTCAAGATGTCAAGGCTTTGTCATCAATGTGGTATCATGGGATCAAGGATGGCTAGATTTTCACCGCTAAATACCCGGTACTTTGTAATTAACTTGAGTACAACGTTGATAAATTCTAAACCCTTTGTTTATAAATCTTAGGCGGATTTCTACGACCAGTCCTGTTCACCGAGATGGATTTTTCAGTAACCTGTTTGTCCGAAGAATCGAGCCAACCAAGGAGTCCCATTCAACCATGTTGTCTGACAAAGAAATCATTTATGAGCTTCAGACGCATCAAATTAAACCAGCCTTCCTGGACAGATATCTGGACAATTAGTGAGGCTATGAAACCACTGACTAAAGCACTTTTACTCTCTAAAGTGGTTTTTATTTTCAGTGAGAAGCACGTAGAGTTATCCAATGAATTAAAGATATCCGAGCTTGTGGCCAGTTGGGTTGTTGGCATTGGGGATCAAGACCAGGTCATTCACCTCTGGAGATACACTGGTGGCTATGGCGGAGTTGACTCGTCACTGAAAATACTCAAGGAAAACAAAGTAATCCGACCGATGACGCTAGAAAGGAATAGCTTTGTTGCTTTGCCCGGCTTTTACTAATTCTTTTGTGAATTGAACCAGGATGTCCAGAAATTGTTGAAGGAGCGCCTTGAATGTCTTCGCCTCAGACAAACCCAATTCCTTCTTCCATTCAGTTTCTGGCCGGCAATTGAGCCCAGGAGCGGAAATAACATTTATGAAATCCGAAGTTACACTCTCAAGCCTGGGACTATGATCGAGTGGGGGAATAATTGGGCCCGGGCTATAAACTTTAGACAACATAATACGGAGGCTTTTGGTGGTTTCTTTTCCCAAGTTGGAAGATTGTACAATGTCCATCACATCTGGTGTATGTTAATGATGACCATTTTGTATTCGTTTTTTGGGTTTCGTTGTACATTTAGAATTGTTGTAGGTTACGCTGATATGCAGACGAGGAAGGAGACTCGAGAAGTTGCCTGGAGGAAACCAGGCTGGGACGAATGTGTCGCCTACACTGTTCCTCTGATACGAGAAATGGATGCAAGGATTCTACTGCCAAATAGATTCTCTCCGACGCAGTAGGCGAATCTCGACATTACTTTTGCTAATGATTGAACCATGTGGAATGGGCGACGTTGTTCAAGCGTTACTTTTTCTGAATCTTCTACGAAAAACCTTAGAATGCAAAAAAATCATAGGCCCTAGTCTAGTCTATCAATATTGACCAAATAGCACTGGAATACAGAAAGTAAAAAACAATTGCCAAATCATTAGTTTTTAATTATACGAGCGTCAATATTCGACTACAAGTATAAAGTAGGTTTCCAATAAAAATTTGAATTCGTTTAAGAAAAACTCTCCGTCGGCCACTACTTCCCCCGATATTTCCTGTACAAAATTCATCGGAGGACGCTCGTTCAAATGTCATGTCGCTAATATTGACAATCAGCAACTCCCATTCCGAACGGCGCGGCATGTCTGGTTTTATAAACTGGGCTTCCTTTTCTTGTAAGGAACTTAGCTTCAAGAGCATCTCGGGATGTTATTCCGATTGATGTTTGGCTCCTTCCAGCTTACAGACAGTCCTACAACAGAACAGGGGAGAGTTAGTCATTGCACATGCGCAGTTTCAAAATGCTTCCATACCTCCGAGAATTGGTGGCCATGAAGAGACGGAGTCTTCCACACGGTTGCGGTTGTTCCCGCTGGTACAATTGGCATTCGAACCCATCTACGTCCCCAAATCCTACGACGGGAATGGTGGAGAGAGGGCACTTTGTCGCTGGATTTCTGTAAATAAAATTGACACTATAATTCAACTAATTCAGATTAATTATTATTATTTGAAATTCAATCAAATTGGTCTAAACTTACTCATAGCGACGTGTAAGGCAGGGAGCGGATGGTCGCGCCTTACACTAGCCAATTGTCCTGTGTGGCCTATAAGATGTTCAAGAGAATGCGTTATCACGACTGATTCGCTGGTTGAAGCGATCAGGGCCTCAGAAAAACCAGTCTCTGCCAAGACTACCGAATTGAGCAATGAACGCAGGTTCAACGGAAAAGAACTCGGTTTCAGATTTATTAAAAAAAATTAATAAAGCCGTTGATTATTAATACATAATAAGTATGGGAAATTTAATTTAATTAGTTTCAATTAAGTCTCTGGATGGGAATGGTCTGGATGTAAACCTCACAAACCGTCTTGAATCAGTTTTTACGGGGTTCAAGTGAGTCCACGTTAAGCGTCAGAAAAGCCTGCGTTTTCCTGACGAATAATACATAAAAAAAAGATTAATTTTAGAATAAAGTGCACTTATTACATAAACCATAAACTAAAGCATAAAATAACGTAATATAATAAAATAATAATAAAATAATAACAATTATTTTAATATTCGACACGACGCCTTCTCTACAGTGGGGCTCCGTCATTTATAATTATGATCCAGCGGTACTCCATGGACAATATTTCGTAGTCTTGTCAAGGACTGGGATGGAAAACTACCAAAAGCAATGAGGAAGTTATAATGAAAAAGAACAATGGAACCAGGAAGGGTGCTTGTATAAACAAAATCTGCAAAATTTTATGGTTTTTCATTTTATGGGTCCAAAGTTTGATCCATGAGTCGCAGAAGTAGAGGACTTACGTCGAGTCTCTCAGGGCCCTCCTTCAGTCCTCCGTTCTAACAGCAAATACGATTTTCCAGTAAAGTGAGTAGAATCCTAAATCCATAAAATGGGTTATTCAATGAACCCCGATTTGCAGTGATTGGAGAAGAACAATGTTCATTGGATTTTAATAAATTACTGAATAAAAGTAAAACAATGCAATTTATTAAAATGGGAGGTTCTAATATATAGCTGTATTGCTGGAAAGATATGGACAAGAATAATATGGAAGGATCAATAATTGAGGAAGATGTTTATAATGAAAGGTACGACTATGATCATTTGTAAAGGAAGAATTGGCGACATTTGACCCCCTCCGTTGCATCCATCTTCATCGTCGCAACAATGGAGGGATGAGAATGGCGGTGGTGGTGGTGGGCTAGGGGTCGTCTTTGTCTCTGGTGACAGGAGAGGCGAAGCTGCAAAAAAACGAAAAGTTTTAGTGTAATGTCAACAAATAAATCCCGGGAGACGGTGGACTTGGTATTCTTCAACTAATCAATACCGAATAGGACTTGTGCGTGACAAAGGGACTAAAAGTTATAATCCTGTGAACTCATTTCTCTCTCCATAAGTTGATAATTTACCCTCTGGACTAATGCGTACATTTTACTTTCTCCAAAGCTTTCTCTACAGAAAGGACACTGCTCCTTAGCAAACGGAAGTGAAGGAACGCAGGTGATTGGGTATGGAGGCAATGGACTTTGCAAACCCCGCAGTAATATTCTGACTTCCAACATTCTCTATTAAATTAGGAAGAATGGCAATGAATCCTAAATGGAGATCATTAAGAAATCCCTGCTTCTAATCAATGACTCCAAGACACGACATCGACTAGGGAACTTTTGATGATGCTGATTTTTATCTAAATTATTGATCATTTACAACTTTAATGGGGGATATCGATAAAGTTTTTGGGTACAGCTCTTGTTCTTGGTACACCCATGAAATTATGGAGCAAGGGTTTTAGGGTCTGGTGAGGCATTTGCTATTTCAGAAAGAAAAGAATTTCTCTGCTTCCTCTAATTACAGATTCGAAATTATAATAAATCCAAACGTATGTTTAGTTCATAAAAAGCTAATTATGAAAATTTACCTCGTTTCCTCCTTGGACCATTGGGCTTCCTAATTTTCTCCGACTTTCGTTTTTTCCCGTCAGAAGAAGCATGAAGCATGGCTTCCCTAGTGCAAATTCTCTTGTCTCCACATTCCCTAGTTACCATTCCACTATCAGCTTCTACTGTTTTCTGAAAAGGTAAATCTTAGTTAAAGGTCTTAGGATGTAAATATTAATTATACGCAAGTGACTTACAATACACTTGTCCTCTGTGTCACATTCAATAAGTTGGGTTTCATTGTAGTAAATATCGCAATCAGTACAAACATAGCACCGAAGGGAATAAACTTTTGACAAAAGAAAGCAAGAAAATAGGGCAAGAATGAATAAAAGTGATAGCGTTATTCCCCTCATAATTGCACAAGTTTGGAAGTATGAACTTTTGAACTAGTGACGATGACTAGAAGGGAACTTGGCTTTCATCTTTGAAGCCCGGCGACTGAACTCTGAATGAAGTTCATTTTCATTTGTGTGACTTTATGGCGTCGTCTTTGTTTCTTGAAAACTGTGAAAGTGACGACGGAGAAAGAAGGCGTTGCCATCCATGGGAAAAGTTTGGTCGCCAACCTCATTCAGATTCTTGTAACTCTGCTTTCCCCAGTTTCACTCCGTACCTTACTGAACTGTTTACCTTTTCCTCGCATGTCCGAAAGTTGTTCAGCAGAAGTCTTATAATCTTAACAGTTCGACCATGTCGATCTCCAGCGGTCAACCTTAATGCACTCTTCGGATGTTGCGTGATTCTTAAGGGGAACTGGGAGACCAAGAATTCCTGCTCCAACGAGGTCACCACCACCGAAGTTGGTCAGTAGTTTAATGTGAGTCATAACTTTCATACAAAACTTTCACTTACTACAAATACAAGTAACAAGAAGTCAGGGAAATGGGTAACAATGATTGGAAAAAAGTTACGTTTGTATTTGGCTTTACGGGGCACGCTGAGATTCTCACCACCAGAAGAGCAAACAAAAGTTCCATTGTTCTCGAGTTTTATTTGCCTATTTCTTTTGCAAAACAATTTTTGATATTATTATTTTTGCTTACTATAAACCCATATTTATATAAATGGAGATTAAGTGGTAAGAAATTCATTTTTCAATTTAAATAGGAAGAATTCTTCAACAAAGAAAGTTACATTAAACCTAAATTCCTTATAATTAATCATATAATAAGAAACAGTATTTTTCTTTACAGAATCAGACCGTCCTGTTTGTACGACTCCGTCGTCGACACCAGCGTCTATAAAGCTACCGTCATTAACCAAAACCACGGGGAATTATTTAGGAAATTAATTGCCATTTTAATTCTCCCGTTTAAAATAATAATAATGAAAGGATTTACGGAAAGGCTGGATTTAAAAATAAGGGAAATTTAAACTAACTCTGATCTGATTTAAGTTTCTCTCAGAATTCCTGTGTACAGTGTTTAATTAAGTTAATTAAATACAAGTCTCCTTCAATTTCTTTCAATTTGTTCTGGTAACTGGGGTATGCAGTGTAAGTTTCCTTAAAATTGAGAAAGTCCGTATTGCACCGTTTCTCGAGTCTCGGTTTCCAACTATAACAAACGACCACTATAACAAACACTGTCCAAAAATAATAAGTTTGACAGTTCGTCATATTAGTTTTAAATTACGTCTGAGTCATCGAGATCAGATCCTTCAAATAGTTTACAATCAATTAAAAACCGCATTAGTTCTTGAAAGAAGGGATCTGAGGAATATCTAACAACTTGACCCTTACTTTTACAATAATTAGCCAAATTATGAATACAAAATAAACCCTTATCGTTTCCATTTTGTCTCCTAAACCTTCATCATTGACATCCACTTGATCATCCACACATGCTTCCAAAGCAGGCTTTGAGCAAAAGAAAGCTACAAATGTTCTTTTGTTTATTGTTGGGATGTGAATTATTGCTTCCTAAGTTTTTGGATTAATTCTGTCAACAAACGCATAAGAATATAAGTGTCTTTCCCAGCCTATAAAAAACTTGAAGACATTTCAAAATAAATGTGATTCAAATCCTGTCCATTTTACATTAAAAAACTGAAATAAATAAATATAATTAAAAAGGGAATGTTGAGTCAGTTGAGTCTTAATACAAAGAGTTCTCACAGGCTTCTAAAGTCCTAAACATTATTGCAGAAATACTTTAAATTACTTAGCAATTAAGTTGGTATTCACTTAACCTCTACTAAAATAATAAAAGGAAGGAAAACGAAAAAACTGAAATTAGAAAGGAAACAAAGGGACTCAATTGTGGAAGTTGAATGAACTGAAAAACGCATTTGTTTGTTGTAATTTAGTAACAATTGTAACATTTTAAGATTAGAGGTTTACATCAATTAAAGTTTTCATTCTAAGGTTCTAATTCACTTTTTGTACACTTGTGTTTCCATTTTTCCATTTTTTTGAAAAATTATTCTGAGTCCCCTTCATGTTGTACACCTTCAGTCTGATTTTAATTACTAGAACTGACTAGCAACTAGAAACCACAAATTTAAATAATCAACCTAACAATTATTCATTAATTTTTATAACAGGTTTTGGTTAAACTCCACATCGGTAGGGTTCCACCGTAGACAGAAAATCCCTTAATAGGGACTTGGTAAAGTTGGAAATTATTGCAGCTAACATGGTTCCACAGGATTAGGTTCGGGATTGCTCTATTGTTGCATTATTTGAAGAAATTGCACGTGGATTCCAGCATTCTCCAGGAAGGGTTCACTTATCATAATTATTAGCCCTTAGTCAGTGACTTTAACTGGTAAGTATAACCTTAACTTTAAAAAAGTCCATCACTGGATTTGGAACAGAGTTTACACCTGAATAACAATTCTTGAGATAGCGTCACAGGGTTGATAATAATTAATCATCAGTTGTAAGGAGCACAAAGAGTAAAATGCGTTGAGTATCCAAACTGACACGGTTTTTCTCATGTCCACGCCGTCCAATCCGTGTACTTTTGGCACACTTCAGTTTACTTGTTGAGGTGACAAGGAAGCACTCAGTAGCCACCATAACCCATGTGGCCCAAGTCCATTCCATCCTGCCTCAGGTGGAGCCGCTGACCGAACCGTTGGGACGATGCTGCTGAAGGAGGTCGCATGGGGTGACCCGGAGAATAGTGATTCGGAGTCGCATATGGAGAATAACCGGGTGGCGCCCCGTAGCCAGGGGTTAGATGGAGTCCGCTTCCAGGGGTATGTGGGTATCCAGAAGAAGATGAAGCATACTGCTGGTAGCCAGGGTAACCAAACATTATTCCAGAAGAGGCGGACGGGGAGCAGTACGTTGGCCCAAGAGAGTTGACAGGAAAACTGGAACTGAGCTCGGAGGCGTAGTATGGCGGCGTCGCATAATGGCTCGTGTTACCATACGACGATGATGCCGCGTGATGGGAGTAAGGTAAGAATCCAGACTCGGAATTCCCTCCGTACGGGTTGTGTTGCGACAGGGAATTGGTTCCGCTTCCTAGATGCGAAATCTGCGACGCTGGATCCGAGGTCAAGCCTAAGCACCCGTTGCTCACTGGTGGGAGCTCTGCATCCGCAATACTCGGAATTTGGTCAACTAGCGATTCTAACCCGGAGAGTGACTTAGTTGCGACATCAATAACTTTTGTCTCATACGGACTTTGATAAGTTTGGCTCCCTTGCATTCCGCCATCCCCCAATCCTTCTAAAAGAAAAAGAAAAATTGAGTTAATATGGACAACATGGCGCGGAGTGATGGAGTGAATAGCTGACACCGTACCTCGCTGATTGTTCACTGGCGGCTGAAATGTCTGAGCTCCTCTATTAGTTGGGCGATTGTCGTAGTAAGGATGTTGTGGGTATGAGTCACCGTGTGAGTCCAATGAATTAGAGTGACCCTGCTGTTGGGAATTGAAGGGATTAACTGGGGGACGACAGTTTTGAGTAGCGTGGCTTTGTGAGTTTTGGATATTGTTTGTTGGCAGAGGCATTTTAGAGTTATTATGGGAATGCGAATCCCGGGCGAGACCGTTCAAGGGGTCAAAAACAGAGTCTGATTGGTGATTATTGAGTGGTGACGCTTGAGGGGAGCCACAGGAGATTGCGGCACTGATTTCGGAAGACAAGTCAGATTGCGTCGTGAAGGAGTGGTGTGAGGGTGAGGGCCCTCCGCTGCCAGTATTCGACAATGACCCGTTCTCTTCTCTCCGGCGGTCTTCGCTACTTGCATTCGTCGCCGTGGAATATCCGCTGCTCACAGAAGAAGCTGTTTGAGTCTGGCAAGTCCCAATACTATTTTGTGTACTATTTTCTAACATATCAGGAGGTGTCTTTGTTCCCAGCGTCCCGGAAGGAGGACTTCCAACTAACTTCGGCTTCTTCGGTCTCCCTCTCCGTTTCTTTTGAGCTTCTTGCATACGAGGGACGGAAGAATTGTCCCTGGGATCAAAATTTGTCCCGTAGCGTTCATTTTTCATGAATTCATCACGGCGATCAAGCTCTTGGGCTCGTAAGTCCTTCTTTTCCTTCTTCTCTTTAACTGGTTGCTTCTCCATTCCTTTCCGTGGGCGGCCGCGTTTTTTCTTTTCGCCTTGAACTGGCGCAGTAGGTTCTTCTCCAACTAGTCCCCTTGAACCGGTGGTCGAGTTCATGATTGACTTTGTGTCTCCATTCAGGAGATTCGGAGCTTTAACCATGGATTTGGAATCACTAAAAGTAATCTCTGCATCATCCAATTCTGAAATCAGCCCGTTCAGATAGTCCTTGAACTTCTTGAGGGCTTGGTAAAATGGAACTTTGTCTGCTGCACGTGGAAGCTGAGCACAACGAGCGCTGGACGAAGGCATCACCCAAATATGCTAAAAGAAAGTTACAAGAGTCAAACTTTAGTTGCAATTGCCATGTCTCGTGAACGCCAGGATCTCACCGTGTTGGTGCCTTCGACTAATTCAGTTTGACGTCCGAACGGAAAATCTTTTTTGCCCGAGAAAACTTCATAGATCAACTTTCCATTGAAGACGGCGACTTTGGGCTGGTACTTTTGTAACTTTTCCAAAAGAATTTGGCTGCCTTGTTTTATTTCTCGTCGCGTGAGATCTGCACTTCCTTTCGTTGGTCTCGCGACCATATTTGTGAATCCGATCCCGTAGTGAATAAGTGTGTAATCGTCCTCTGCTGTCAAAGGCTCGGGGACTAATCCTGACATGTACAAGCACTTCCCTGCACATACAAAAATACAATTGGACTCAACCACATTCCCACAGAGACTGAAAATTTAATGAAGGCTCACAAAAATGATTTCCTGGGCCTGCGTAGTGATGCCCCTTAAATGCTGCAAATAGGCCGGGATTTATACCCACCTAAGAATATCGGAAGCATCAATTTAGACATGGTTTCAGTTGAGTGAGGATGGCCTATGGTTCCTATGTATACGTGAGCTATCTTACAATGACGATATCCAAGTTTGAGGTCAAATGGTCTGGAAGCGTCCTTTGTGAGACCTCTGCTTCGGATAAGCCATTGAACCGATCATGCCTTTTCCTTTCCTTCGGGTCCAGAGCCAAATCTTCCCGGAGTGGCTTGTTTATACTCCCCGATCCCTCATCCCTGGAAACGGACGAGTGAACCCTTCATTTCCTGACTGACTAATTGTCTTCCTATTGGAATCGTTGGCTTACTTTAAGTCCGGCTTCTTCTTCCTCCCTCGCTTCTTAGCTGCTGAGACATGATTAGGTCCCATGGGATGCGGCATAATTGCATTAGGCATTTCATCCACAAAGCTATACGGGTCTTGCCCGTACTGCTCCATGTTTTTGAGGCCGGGCATGGATTGTCGGTGGGGCTGGTGGTGGTGTTGGTGGTGCTGGTGATGATGATGGACCGGGTGAAGAGAGTCCATTGTGTCCATGGCAAGCTGCCTTAAACTCGGATCCAGATGTGGAGGAACCCCTCCAAGAAGCCGATCCATATTACTGCTCCGGACAAGGTCTACACATGTCTCATAGCCATCATCCGCCTGATTTTCGGATTTCATACAACTGGAAAGTAAATACAAAACGCTTTAGATTTACACCCAATCGACTCTCATTCAAAGCCTTTTCTTAATTATCAGCCGGGATCCAGAAGCTCTGGGAAGGATCGATACTTTTCAAAGAATGAAAATCGAAGTGTAGGGAAAGCAAGCAGAGGGAGAAAGGACGCGAATTCTGACGCACATCGAACACAAATCTCAAAGAAGCAGACGGAGAAAAGGGATCCAGGACCAAGCTCAGACTCCAGTCAAACAGACCAATAAAAACCATTGTCAGAACTATTATACTTGGCAATAGCAGAGATTAAATGCACTTTGCAAAATAAGGGTACAAAATAAGGACCACAAGGATAATATACCAGCAGGAGAGAAGGGAAAGAAAGAAATGATGGAAAATACAAACTGCTAAAATAATGAACCACCCAGTCCACGCAGATGAACATACTGAATAAACATACCAAACAGACAATGCAAAAACGATGTCTGGATGAACTATCAATCGAATGAATAACCCATGTGCCCTTCTCAATTCTCAACCTTACCAAGTCCATATCTCACCCTACCTTCAGTCTATGCTCGTAAAACATTCTCTCAGTCCACTCAGCCATCCTCTCCCTATCATACCTTCTTCCTTAAATTGAATTAACTTTGAAATTCATTCAATTAATTTTGGGCTAGGAAAATGTCATTTACCCCAAGTATATAGTAGTAGATAGTAGAAATTGTCCAAACCGCCCTATCCATTTCCTTTCGACAGTCAGAATATCGATATTAATCAATAAATAAATATGGACCCAATTTGCTCTGATTCAGGAATTTCAGAAACAACGCTTTCACATTAATTCTTCCAGAATGATTCAAGAATGACGATTAAATTCCCAGTTGTATTTAAAAAAACAATGAATCGAATAAGCGACAAAGTGTTTACACGTAGAACAAATAAAAACTCAATAAATTATAATTTCCAGCATAATTAACTTAATAGAATGAACCTTACGAGAAGTATTTTGGAATAATAAAGTTTTTACCACCAATGCTGCCAAGTGACAAAGAACTCATAAGGTACTCATCCAGCTAAACATTATTCTGTCTTTCAGATAGCAGCCATCAATTAACTTTATTTATGCGCTAATAACTCAATCACGAGGATATCCTTGCATATCCTTCCAGTTATTCCGAAAGAATCCAGTAATAACCAAAAGGTTGAAAGACAGAAATGATTCCAGTAGCGGAGTCTTTACCTGGTAGCCCACCGTTCCAATTTCCAACTGTGCTCAATCACTCCACTTGTCTAGACTTCCGTTGAATGGGAATCCAGTTGAATCCATGGTTTTCCAATATTCAGTGTACAAGGGAGCAGACAGTTTGACGCCAGTGATAACCAAAACTACATTACGATAACGACAACTCCATTCAATCCACTTTGAATCCTTGCTACTCTAATTCGTGTGACTTTGAATAGGATTTTAGTGGTTTGAATCAGTACTTGGACTACCGTGACCTTAACTACTGTTGCCTTGTACTGTATTCCTGAGTATTCCTCAACAATGCAAGGCACTCTGCTTGTATTGCAGTAACAACATGACATGAGCATTATTTTGGAGGGTTAGGGTCGAAGAATCCCAACCTCAGAGCCTGAGGCCTTAGGAGGGTTGCTGCAGCCTCCGCACCACCACCAGTGAGAAATGCTTCAAATTCCACCAATGGGGAAGGGAAGCAGACGGCTTCAAAGCAAGCTTGTCTGCTGTGGCCTCAGACCAAGTGGAATACCCTTGGACTTGCCTAGCTTCCAGGCCCCCCTCGACATAGGCTCTCTCGCATCCACACACCTAACCTCCGGATATCAAGCGAAACTCACTTCCGCCAATTAGCAGATCAATCACCAACAACCCTCTGGCGATTCAGGCACTGTGAGTTCACAGTGCGGTGGTGGTTGCCCAACCAATACTTTATAACCACAATAGCAACATCAGTTTGCCAACTAATTGGTTGACATAAGGATGAGAGAGCGCATGTGTAACTTCAAAGTTGCTAAATTGAAGAGGGTGGACTTTAGCTATTGGGGGGATGTGAGGTTAGGTGAAAGCAAAATAGCTTGGCGGGGGAATATAAAGAAAGAATGTGAAAGTAATGGACGTAGAACGTACTATTTGGGATTTTCCAGGGCAGAACCATCCATAGCTGCACCAAGAAGCTTGGCAGTCTCACGAAACAATGTCGCCACTTGCATTTGACTCACAATCCTTAACTTAAATTAACATAAAGATAGCTTAGCTGTTATGAAAAATAGGAGGTAACCTCGTACGAAATCAGGATGGAAATCTTCTGTAGAATTCGGTGGACGAACTGGACGCGGTGGTGGTCAATCGCAATTAGTAATCTCCTCTGCCCACTTTCCCCGGTGTTTGTTTCTGTTTCCTATAAACTCTTGCGTGTCGTCACTAGGTTTTGGGACTAGATGTTAAGTTGACTTTATCGGCATTTACGAGCGACACTTGGAAGCGTTTTTCTTAAGTTGGAAGCAGTTGGATCCGATTGTCAAAGTTAGTACATAGTACAGTGGAGAGAAAGTAATTTCCAACTTTCACTTTTTGCAGAATCTCTTCACTCTTGTGTAGTGCCAATGACTTGGCTAACTTTCTCCGGATATGTTAAACTGCCCAACTTCCGGTGAGCGTGGGCAATGATATGTGCAATTGCAATTGCTTTTGGAGCGGTGTGAGGCTATGCCGGAATGAAGCAACGTGATCGTAAGTGAGCGTGAGTATTGGTGGTGAACGGTGGGAAAGGTCCAGTGGGCAGTTGGAAGAGCGAATGGAGGCAACTGAATCCCAGAGTAAGTAATGTTTTCGGAGTTCTTAAATTCTAATGCGTCTCTCTGATTGCACTGGGAGGCTCAAAATGGTCCTATTGATCGATGTCTGGTAATTGGGTAGAGGCCTGAGGATCCTCACCGAGAAAGAGCAGGAGCAGCGTGTATGGTCTGAAGAGCCTCGATTCTCCCTCCCCCAGTGCTACATGGATCGCTCCGACAAGAAATTGGCACTAGGACCGCTGCTGCTGCTCTCCTAGCTCGTCCTCAGCTACAACTTTTCAATGGAAGGCGTACTAGTAGTGGAAGAGGCTGGAAGGGCTGATACCCGAAGTAGGCTTTATATCATAGCCACCAGAGCTAGGGACCATGCTATGTCGCGCCAGGGAGAAAAACGCGTAAGCCCTCAACCACAGTGGAGACCACCTCCTTCGATCCCAGTACACGCTCCGATCCGACCGAATTTCGGAGCGATCCCAGCAAGGACCCTAAACTCAATGACTCTTCATTCGGCCTTTCCCTACACCCACCCGGCTCCTGCATTTTCCAACAAATTACTCTCTATCTACATATAGCTAAAGTTCTAGTTAGTCACTCAGTCCTACACTCATCCGCAGATGAGAATTACATTCAGCGTATTTCAGAAGATCTGGGAAGGGCGGGGAAAGCTAACGCAAAATCGGATAACCGCCACCAACCAAGATGCCCAACCAAAAGTCCTGCATACCAGTGACGTCCGTCCCATGAGACGCCAAGACTTCTAATCTTGCTTTTTATAATCAGACCAACAGAAGAATTCCTAAAACTCTCTTCCTTAAAATTACTTTTTCTTAATTACACTCTTGATTTAGACTCACATCAATAATGACAACCAAGATTGAATTAAGTGAAAGTCATTTCGAGGGAAAGTCAAATTGGAATGCATAGTCTTGAGGCCTTGAGTTTTTAGTTGGATTGTATAATTATAAATAAAGTTTGCCTTCATAAGATTCAAGCCTTTGCCAAAATGCAAACAGGAAAACATATTACAGGATAATCACAACCTTGGCTAAAAAGTTCTTCGCATGGGAGTTTAGAACTTGAAGTTGTCTGGAATATCCAACGCTAGCTCATTGTTGAACCACTTTCTCACTATTGTTGGACTATTGTTGGAACATTTCCAAAACATTGCAAATTGTTTAGTCTAGGCGAGAGGGTTCATTGAATTTTTAATTGCCAATGAGGTCCGCAGTAGCGTGCTTAAAGTAAATGTATGAGATACAAAAGAACAAAACATTTGGGTTTTGCGACACATGAGCAATGCCTCATAAGTAATTTCGCAATGGATTTTACAGCTCCCACGCTTGGGATATTGACACCGGGTATTACGCCATAGACGTCAAAATAAAACGTTATCGTTTCCATAAAGTTGACACTTTGGAATCAGGACAAGCATCTTGGAAATACTGGTTGCCATCTATGCTGCATTCTTAGGCCATGGTTTCCATAATGACGCCTGCTTTCCTTTTCCCTTTAGAGAAAATCAATATGACACCAGCGACTTTTACCAGGCACTGCATACTCAAAAAGACTCGCTGGCAAACACACCAAAACAATAATATCTTAGGAAGTTTAAGAATTTGAACGCTAAGGAATGAATTTTAGTTCTAGTTGTGTTTCAGTAATGAGGAACGAAACGGTTGTTTATAAGTGAAGCAGCGCAGAGGCTGAGCTCAGCTTTCTCCAGAGAGGTAAGTCTCCCATCAATTTGCGTTATCAGCGTTCAATGCTTTTTGTGAAAGAATTTCATCTTCATTACAATATGAGTATGATTTCCTTACTGCATTTCAGGGGTCGAAGGTTAGAGGCGATTGGGTCATGAAGACATTAACAAAGTCAAGAATCAGTAAATAAATTGGTGCTCCTTCATTCCTGATGGAAAGCTTCTCGACCTTATTTGTGATTGTCTTCATCAGTTTCTTGGTCGTGGCACCAAAGGGTGAGTCACTTGGACATTGTTTGCGTTCGTTACAGCAATAAACTAAAAGTATTGCTGATCAGCAATGAATGGAACGAGCATGTCACGATGCGACATAAGCAGAATTATAAGTTTTAAATGGTAAACAATTTTAAACTAGAAGATCTTGCATAATTGAGAATGATTGGGAATTTAAAATCCAAATATTCAAAGGAAGAATTGCGAGACTTGCGTTAGGACTTAATTAAGAGAAAGTTAACTTTCACTTTTGTTTTATTCTGCAGACTGCCTCGGAATAATTGGGTGCTTCATGTGCTCCTCTCGAAATGGGTCAAATGTCGACTGCGAAGATCCTTTCAATGCCACATCAACTTCCTATGTAGAAAAATGTAAAGTGCCAAAAAGAAATCGCGGTGGTGAATTCCCTGCACACTTCTGTATTAAATTAATCGGAGAGTCATGTGAGGAATTATAAACTTAACCCATAATAAAATTGCCCAAAATTGCTTTTGTTTTCCAATTTCAGACGAAACTGGAGAAAAGGTGACAATACGTCGTTGTGTATTAGAAAATATGGACACGCAATGTGGTGATTTTAAAATGGCCGATGAAAACTGGAAAGGATGCATCTTAACATGTGAAATAAAAATTAGTAATTCAAAGTTTAATTATCAAAATTCTACATTTTTTGTTGTTCTGCGCAGGTGCAACTGATGGCTGTAACTCTTCAAACTCGCATTCACCAACCTTCTATGCTCCAATCATTACTTTAGTCGCGACATACTTTTCGCAAGCGCATACTTCTACGACCATTCAGATTATCCGATAATTCAACGCTCTCAAATGAGTCTGAACTTCTTAATGGGCCACAAAATAACTTTTGCTTAAGAAAAATTGAAAAAGAAGATAGATCTTGGGGGGCGCTTCTGACGCCTCTCGGCTCGTAGAATCTCAACTCTTCAATTCCAATCACTTAAATCCCAAAAAGTCTTGGTAAAATACCTTTACGACATTTCGTGCTTCCTTAAAGTTAACACAGAATCATCTAAATATGCTAACTTTGAGTTGATAAAATCACTACGAGTGTAGGAAATAATGAGAAGCAAAACCCAAATCAAACCCTTACTGTTTTGTGCCTTTGGAACTCGGTTTTTAGTTCATTTTAGTTTATAGTTTGTAGCTAATGAGAGTTTAAGTAGTCATTACAATCGATTCCTAATTAACTTTATGTGGTTTAGGGAAGGTAGCAGTGCACTCTATACATCCAAACCGCAGTTATAAATCTGGGAGACAGTCAGTTGCAACATTTGTTGAGGCCAATCTAACAACTAAATTTGGGTCACGGTCAACCATATTCTCGGCGACCGATATTCTAATATATCCCTTCTAATTTTATTTGAATCTTATTTTAATTTTAGAAATTCTCATATTTTTTTCAAGTAATATCCCTATAAATATTACTCTTTCAATGTATACTCTTTAAATCTCTAATTGAAAATCCCAAACCATCAAGAAATCCAAGAAATTAGCTAAATTACAATTAGCACCCTAGAAAATTACAAGGGACCACCAAATCCAAACATTAATAGCGAAATTATGCTACAAAACGCTGCGTAATCCAATTCTAAAGTTCCATGTATGTTCCATAATACTTTGGAGAAATGAGTTTATAGCCTCATGTCTAACTTCCTTAAGCCAACAAGTATTATTCCGGACTGGATTTATTTTGTTTAAAATTGGTCTTTCTAGATAAGGTTAGTTGTAAAAAAAATTACAATCAAAAATACCTCTATAGTAATGATAACCGTAAATGTTCTAATATATAAGCCGGGGTTCTAATATATAAGCCGAGGGCAAGAGTCCGAGATTTCATTATAAGTCGGGTCTCCAATATAAACCAAATCCCCATTTTCAGTATAAAGATCTGTATGAGATTTTAAAATAGCCTTGCCATCTTAAACTCTGAACGGAAACTCAACTAAATTCAATCAAGGTTTTCATTGAATAATATATAATTACTTTTTGGAATTAATTTTTTTTTGTTACCTTTTGAAATGAAATGGAATCCTGGTCTCTTAAGCCGGATTTCTCAATACAAGCCGGGTTTCTAATATTAAAGCCGTGTCTCCGGGTTAGAGTTTATTTGATTTATAATTGGATATTTAAATTAGAACATTTACGGTAATTCATTTAATGACTTGACTAGCTTGTGTTCAGTTACAAAGGCTACTTAACTACCTGTTTAAATACTGCATGCATTACACGTAATGTATAACTTTCTCTTCTCTGGTTGTGCTCGGAGTAGTTTAAAAGTAATTGATATCAACGAGAAAGGTTGTGGTGACACTGTACCTTTATAGATACATTCCATAATCATCAAATAATAAATTTCTTCAAGATGAATAGTGTCATAAAGAGGTCACAAGGTTATGTGTAATAGTCCCAGACTGCCTTATTTAGGCCTTCCGGCAGCAACAGTGTCAGACTGGGTGGGAAGTGAGGCTATGTCACAGAGAATTATTTTGCTATGGGAGCTTAGGCAATCCGTTGGACGAGATGTTGTTTGTTAAGTTAGTCGTGTAGAAATGTGGCTGGTGATGAGTGAAGTCGGGGCTGTTGATGGTAGTTCCTTTAGGAAGGATGGGTAATCGTCACAATAATTAATTAATCAGGATACACGCCTTCCAGTAAAGCCAAATACGCAGGACATCATGCACAGGCTCAAAGGTAACACATTGGAAACAACAATTAAACTTTCTTTTATACCTTTATCATTCATCTTTAGAATATCCAATTGGGAGCGAATTTTCCCAGTCACAAGGTGGTCTGGTTCACATGAAGAAATCATCGTTAGGACGCTCGTTACCTAACATCCCGACACACTCGGTAAGAACTACATTAGTACCATGAATTCCAGTGGTTGGTGTGAAAATGTGCTTTTAACGAAGAGAAAGGAAGAGGTAGTTGACCTCTTGGCTTTGTTAATTGTGAACAAAAGATTACTTTGTTTCTAAAATCTGAAATTGCGGATTACTTTTGTGTAAATATTCCCTACATATCTCCCCATATTTGCCTTATGACAATTATTAGCAGGAATAATGGCAAATGTTCCAGTCACAGTTGCTGCGGAGATTCCGTTAGTAATTCTATATGGTCCCAAAATAAAGTTGTTTTGTTCAAAAAAGGATGTAGGCTGTGTAGCCTTTTATAGCTGCCAGAATAACTCTTGATTTTCTTAAACTGTCGTTATATACTCACAGCCTCTTTATTTGCAAGTCTTGCTTCTAAAAGTCTTAGGTTCTGCGGGGAATCTGTGGATTTGTTAATTTAATCTATCAAAGATGGAAACTTCCAGGCCTTGCGGACAAATTGCTTTTAACTAATGTCGGAACTTGTGATGATATTAATTGCCCTTTCTCCTTCTGCCATAAGTATCTCTCGCTGCCTTAATTGCTCATAAATAACCCATTTTAATGACTTTAGTCATTATCTTTATGAACTTTTGATTTCCACACTTGATACTGCCGCTAATGATTTGTAGGTGTGCAGTTAAATTTGAGATTCATTTAAATTTAGATGATAGCTTGCAATATAAATTAGCCTGGCTTATAGTAAGTAAAAAAAAGAATTTGATTGGCTTGCACAATTGCTTTTGGCTTTGTATGAATTTGACACCAAAGGGAATCTTGGCAGAGCTGACACGACACCCGCTCACTCTAAGCTTGTAATGACAGCGTTGTCTGGATACGAGGGAATCCGGCAGGGAATGTGTCCATTTTGGCAAGGAGATCAATACTAATTAGTCTACTTGGGAAATTAATGTAAATAATAACCAATTCAATTAGCTTAAGGAGAAAAAGCGTGTCTTTAAATTCCTAGAAAGGACAAAGTGGCAAGGATCCTTGGAGTACACTACATAAAGAGGATGAGCATTTGCGGCAATGGATTGGCCTCCTGACCTGCGCCTTGAGACCCAATCGATGAGCTCAAGAGTCGGGAAAGTGTTTGAGAAAGTTGCAATTCTGGGGGAGGAAATGGCTTTGGCTAGATCTCAATGTGTTTTTCCGGGGTGCCTTTTTCTATTCCACGTTCCATGAAAGAAAGAGAAAGTTTGTTTTTTTTGTGATGAGGGCGAGAGTGAAAGGCGCAAGACAGTTTCTATGAAATTCTGCTATGAATGGTCCCATCATGGTCCGAGGAACATGTGCTAAAAGGACACCAGCCGACGATGTTCAGTGGCAACTGAGCGACAGAAAGATATAAGACTGTCCTCATAACTTCTTCCGTTCATCTTCCCTCCGGTGCTTGGTAGGAAAGAAAGAAGCGGAGAGAGTCGGTCCAGGTCCAGGATTTCCCTAATTCAATTCCTCCAGAGGAAGGAGAAAGTTGTTTTCTCATTTCAAAATCCGATCGAACCCAGAAATATCCAAGGAATCGAATAAAACAGGCTGGAACAAAAACTTTATTCTTTAGTCGTCTTCAAAGAGACGACGTTGGAGTTCCTGCTCGAGTCAAATGTCATTTGAATCACACTTTGGCAGCGTTTTCTCTGGTGAAAGCAACACTTCAGCAGGGGCACGTACTGTGATAATAATCAACTTCAGCTCAACCGTTCCACTCTTCATACTGTAAGCGCTGCTTCGTTAATTTAGTTGTCCTCAACTCCTTTCCAACGGTAATTAAGAGAGGCAGTGATGAAGGTAAATTCATACCGGATTCAAACCTTTTGTCGTGCTAGCGGAAGCCACACAAGTTGAAACTAAAGGTAAGTGCTAATCCTAATAAATGAATAAGTATCCGAATCTGTAGTTACATTAGATTATTTCAAGTATATTGTTCCATGTGTAGAACCTGAGAATCCTTTACATCCACACATGAAATCTGGAACAGTTTTCAATTTCAGTCTGAAATGTTTTAGGGATTAGTGGATTGTAGAGAATACCAGGAAATCACGTTGAGGTGTGCACATGCACACCAAATGTTTATAAATGTATCGAGTATCTGAAAAACACAAGATCCGAGCATGTGATTCTTTACAAAGGCGTAAGACCAGATAACCCAATTATATGGCTCTGTAACCTTTAACCCCGGAGACGTTCCATTTCCGTTCGGATGGATCCAGGATTTGAAAGAATTCCATAACCCAAGACGGAGAATGTTTGAATGGAGCCGAAACGCTATTTTACAATTGTTTGTTTCATATGTCGTGGATTTATTTAGCGGAACGATGAGGCTGCCGTGTCCTCGTAAGGGGTTCATGAATGCACTGTTGAGAGGTTTAGATGATAATCATAAGCATCAACTATCACAGTGAATCAGTATCCTTTTAATCAACGAAGGCTAGCGTTGCGCTGCTTTGGGAACTTTGGAAACGTATATATGGGACTTTTTAGGACTTTGTTGAATATATCACCACCAGTAGGACGACACGTGCTGCGTGTTGGAAATGAAAAGATCTTCGCAAGCGTCAGGGCAAGTGAAAGCTTGGAATCTTGCCATCACATGAACATGATAAGGTAGGGAATCCGAGCAATTTATAATTTTGCAATTGAAGAATCCTTTTCCTAAACTCAAGGCTTGTTTGATGCATTTCTGTACCTGCAGTAGAAGGTCTTCAGGCTTTGTGGTTTGATTAAGTGACAAATGTGAATATATTAATGGGGAAATGCAGAAAATGGACAGACTCTACTGGCAAAGTCATCATACGATCATTACCATCATGTTGCAGAACAATGAATAATGTTAAACGAGGTAGAGAGCTCAAGAGCACAGTTAATTTAAAACTTTATAGCGTCACTTTCCTATTGTTTCTCACAATATTTCTAACCATTATTCATAAATCGCAGTTGAAAGGTGTGGGTTAGTTAATGGTTGTAACTACACAGGCACAGGTGGTTTAGACTTTTCTTTTCATGCATATAATTAGAAATCCCTTGAGTTTCCACTACTAAAGGTAATTAGAAGGTGTGTGCCTTTTGAGTAGTATTTGGGAACAGTGTATATTGTTGATGTGTTTTCCTCCATTGAGTCTATAATCTAGGATTGATTCAACCCAGGTGGCTGCTTTCAGGTGTATCATCATCAATTTTTATTAGTAGGCAGTTTTACAACTAAAGAGAGAAGTGATGCGAATTTATGAGAGATAGGATTGGCACTGATGGCGTCATTTCGATGATATCGAGGGGGTGGCCTTTATCCTTTTTCTTGTGTGTGGAGGTGCTTGGATTGATTTAATTCTATGCAATTTATTTCACATAGAGAGGAACGAATCAGTTTTCAGCAATTGCCGGAAGTGTGCGGTCTTTCTTTTCGTACTTTCGTCAAAGTTTCCGTTCAAGGCGGTTGGTTCTCTGGAGTTATTTGGATTTTATTTTCTGAAAGAGCGGAGGAAGAAGAGTTTAATTGAACGAGTATATTTTTGTACTGAAAGGCTAAAAACTTTTGTGTGTAATCAGACAGTGGGCGGACATGAAGAGGCAGGAACTGGAACGAATGAAAGCGCACAACGTGCTGGTTGATTAGTCAGGTGGAAGAGCATCCGTTCTTGAATTGGCCAATTTGCAATGTTCCTGCTGCTGCTTCAGACTGACGTGACTCTGGCGGGGATGCTCGTAGGCAGAAAGGAAGCTGATCTTTTATTTGTCTTCTTCATCATCTCCTTTGTGCAAAAACTTTTACACTAGGAAGGAGTACATTCGGATGAAAGGCTTTAGAGAAGCCGACGCCGTCCGCCTGCCTTTAGTTGGTCTCTTAGCGTGTCAGTATTTTTAGTATATTAGTAGTAAAGTGGATATCTGTGAAGACTTGACAGAGGACAGGTGATGGATGTGAACGACGAAGAAGAAGAGGTGCTTACAAAAAGGCGTCCATTGTTATCCTCAGTCAGGGAAGTTTAGTCTCGGGTGTCGGTAGGACATGACTAGGAGCCTACTTACCTCTAATCAGTATTATGCAATATGGAAACACACATAACAGAAGGATCATCTATACAAATTTACACACATTTTGCAAACAAGGTTTTACTAAGGAGTTTTGATTTGTTGGGTTGTCAGTTCTCCTGATGCAGCAGATCCCACCAGGTAGTAGTGTCAATCCTACGCCAATTCCTGAAGGTAGATACACCACAAAGGCCACAGTCAAAGATGGAGCTCAGCCCACGGTTGTCCTCATGCCCATTGCCACGGATTCAGACTCTCTCAAACTCAAGGTGCAAACACAAGCTTCATCCAATAGAGAGCAAGAGACTCCAGCACCAGCGGCGACATCAAGTCCCTCATCTGCAGGACTTCCACGAAGTGTCTCTGACACGAAGCTTCGTCAACCACGGCCCAACCTAACTCTTCCGCTTCCTTCCGTCACGTCGCTTATGCATTTTAAGGTATTATATAAACTCCCGGCGACCCGCTCGTGACGCCGACTGTTAATTTATATTTCAGTTTTTCGATTTTTGTTGTCGTTGTAGACTTTATGCCGATTCATGTTGAGAAGGACAATGTCCTTGAAAAGAAAAAAGAAAAGAAGCGTGCAATTTTGTTGGTCATGGCGAATATCGACTATCGACCCGTTCTTGTGTCTCGATTAATTTTCTAAAGGCTTTGGATTTTATTTTGTAATGGACTCCATTCAAGGGCAAATGTCGTCGTCACTTGGCCAACTTCAAAATATGCTAAAATGCTTTTGCAAATGCTTTTAAGTTGAAGTGTAATTGAGCCTTGTATGCGGTTTTATCTTTCCCGGAGGAGGAGAGTTTGCTCATGTTGCTTTTGCCTTTCCGGTTTATAGTCTGACGTTTTCATTTCCAGTCACTTCAATTTGGATGGTTGACACAGTGGCGGAGGAAGGTCCATTAATTGTGGTTTTCTTTGAATTTCCAGAAGGAATTATGTCTCTCCAGGCGGAGCAGTCGTGTGCACGAGCACAGAAAAAGTCTCATTTCCAACACGTCGCCCACGTTGCCTCCGAGATGCCATTCCCCGGTGTCAGGTAAAGAGCCTCCTTTGGGATATAATTGTTTGCCTAACCTAGCCTCATTCCTGCTTATTTCCTTCCATGGAAATTGTCATTTACAGTCACTTCACTTAATTTAGCATGGCCTTTGGTATCCAAAGTGCAAATGGAAGTTACCGCTTTCAATTAATTATTACTTTGTGAACGTCACTCTTTCCAACTCTCTGGATGGGAAAACTAAGCGAGACAAATTACAAAGCTGGAGAAGTTCGCGCTCTCTCATTATTCGGGATGAATAATGAAATCCGGGACTTTTTTCCCTTCAGAATCCGTATCCTTCAGCTGCGGTGTTTAATTAAATGTTGCATTTTGTTGGTGTTATAGTCGGGAGTCCACTTGACAGTCCAAGGATGTCGCCGAGTCAACACTTTGCCTTTGCTACGGTGAAGCGTGCTGTTGACGGGAGACGTTGGTCTGTCGCGTCGCTTCCTTCATCTGGCTATGGCACTACGCCCGGGAGTTCGACGCTGTCAGTAAGTTTATTTCCAATCTGACCTCCTTCTAACAATCAGCTAACATCCAATTCTACTTCCAGGCCATTACCGTAATTGCTTTAAAATAAATTTAACCCTTTACTTTTGTTTCACTCCCGCTTTCCGAATAATTACACAAGATTGTTAATGTTAATGATTTTGTGTAAAAGGGTATAGAATGGGTCGATTAGTAAATGACGCTGTGGCGGTGTTCAACTAGAGTCCCGTCGTTTCATAATTTACATCCTATTTAGCTAAAAGGATGAGATAGGTTTATGGAGGAGAGGTTTATTATACAAAAGCGTCTTTGCCTAATTTGATAATTTTTAAATTTCAGTCACAATGCTCGAGTCAGGAGAGACTTCATCAACTAGCTGGAGGAGGAGGAACTGTCCCTGGAGGTGGAACTCCGTCGACGACCGTCCAACCGGAAGACAAGGCTGGACCTCTCCCGCGGTTTTCATCCAATGAAAGTAACCCTAGTCTTGACGAAGAGGGTCATCGCTCACCCCTCCTCCGCCCACGCTCCAGGAGTCTTAGGTAACTTCTTTGTAACATTATACTCCGTCATGCAGCATTTAAGCAAAGGGCACGGCACGGTGCTCACATTTGTACTGGTTCAGTAAGTACAGTAAAGTTGCCTTTAGGCCTTCTGCCTTCTGTTTCGTCTTTATTCTTAATTTCAGAAGCATTTCTGGGGAAAAAGACCGATACATGAAATGCTTTTCACTTCCTTTGATCTCTTTGGAAAAAGGGGCTCGGTCAAATGTAAATGGAATCCGGAGGAATTATAATGGATATAACTTATGCTTTCTTGAAAAAGTTCAACCCGAGCAATGGAGAATCTTATCAAATATCGATTCCTTTTGTGACATATTAGGGTTATGGGAATTTCTAGGAAAATGAACTGGGGAGTTACTTAACATTTCCATTTCAAAATCTTTGAAGCGCCCCAAAGCTCAAAGCTGCAAGTGCTGGTGAGAAGTCAAGTGGTTTCACATTTAAATCCATCTCCATTATAAATGCTCTTTCTCTGAATCGAAATGCTTTTAACGAACTCGCTGCGATGTTCATCGATCCATCCTCATCGCCTTTTCCTTTGAGACATTGACATTAAAAAGCCATAGCGTGAGAACAATCAGGAATTTTAGAATAAGGTTAAAGTAAAACTAGGCTTGTTCCCTCAATGTCAAAATGCAACATGGAACTAAATGTTCCTGCCTACAGGGAGAAATTAAGGTCAAGGGATTGACCTCTATTTCACCGGGCATGGGAGATAAGGGTTTCGAATTAGCGCGATTAAGGCGAAAACAAAGGGATTGCGGATTACGGAAATGGAGACGGGGTTTGCCTGGCCGTCGCTTGAATCAGATTTTTAATCTTAGTTTTAATATAATTTTTAATCGACTTGTACTAACTTTAAGAGTAATGCAGCAGATGCTTCTGAAGATGGTCTACTTAAATCATTGCTGACTGACAACAGTTAGACCTTACCTTGAGTAGGCGCTAGACCTATCGCAAATCTTAGAGATTGCTGAAAAGTAGTTAATTCCTCGGTTAATCCAGTTGAGCCATGGTGCCGAATGCCGAATCGGTTGGGATTTGTTGATTGGGACCTTTAGTTATCATTCGACGTAAATAAAACAATTCTCTTGAGTAATCTCATGTTGTTTTCGATTATTTCCTCACGCTGCTCACGCAGTTTGGCATGGCTATGCATTGCTACGCTAGAGTAAGGACTCAATTTTCTCAATTACTTTTAATGTAATAGCATAGTAAAGGACGTACAATGTGGCCTAATTTTACGTTTTATTTTTGTTTCTGTCCAGTAGTCCTATCCGCTCACCTGTGATAGAAAATGAAATCGTTCTCATGAATACGATGTACAAGGAGAGATTCCCAAAAGTAAGTCAGCAACAGAATACACACAATTTCCGGTTGTTTTCCATTTTCAGAGTCAATCTTGACTGGTTTTGGTATACATTATTAAGTTTGGGAAGATGAGATTTACTTGTTTCCCATGTCTCTTGGTTCTTTGATGATGCCTTGCTAAAATTGTATCTCTGGGGATGAACGACATTCAAGACAAAAGTGTGACTCATATCCGTTTTCTTTGATCTTCAGGCAACTCAGCAAATGGAGGTTAAATTGAAAACGTTCATCATTGAAAATGCGACGTTGGAAAGCGTAGGCGGAGGATGCGAGAAATTGAGCCCTGACTCGATTGCAATTGCTCGATTCGTCCATCACCAAGTCATCGAAATGGCGAGGGATTGCTACCTCAAAGCCCAAGAGAAGCTCATCTCAAGTCGTTACTTTTACGAAATGTCCGAGAATCTGGAACGTCTTTTAAGCGAAACAAGAGAAAAGTCCCCTGAGGCAGCGTCATACCTTACGAGTCTCATTAAGAAACTTCTGTTGATGGTCTCTCGTCCAGCACGGCTCTTGGAGTGTCTGGAGTTTGATCCAGAGGAGTTTTATCACTTGCTAGAACAAGCAGAAGGACAAGCAAAATGCACTCAAGGTCTCAAAACGGACATCCCGCAGTACATTATTAACAAACTTGGTCTCAACCGGGATCCCATTGCTGGTATGGTCTTTATACACGTTTTTACACGTCAATGCATTTCTTTGGATACATAAGACATCATTTTTGTTTTCTTAGAACTTCAACAAGAGTTTACTACTCAAAGCGGAGAAAGTCTGAGCGAGAGTTCAAGTGGCTGCGGGAGTGAGCAGCGACCTGGGGATGAGAGCAGCGATCGAACTAGCAAAAAAGGCTCACTTCCTTGCGAACAGGATTTTGAAATGGTGAAACTCATCTCGAACGGAGCTTACGGCTCAGTTTACTTAGTGTGAGTTGGATTTTATTCTGGACGTGTGTAGCAGGGAATCCAATTCCAGGGATATGATATATTCCTGTTTATTTTTGTATAGGAGGAACAGAGAGTCGCGTCAGCGTTTTGCCCTAAAGAAAATCAATAAGCAAAACTTGATGCTTCGAAATCAAGTGGAACAAGTATTCGCAGAGAGAGACATAATGAGCTTCACCGACAACCCCTTTGTTGTTAGTATGTTTTGCAGCTTCGAGACAAAGGTAAAGGACTCGAGTGGTAGTGTTCGGAGAGTGGGCAGAGTGCTTGGGACTCCATTTGTCTAAAATTAACACCCATTGTTTTTCTCCGTAGAAACATTTGTGTCTGGTAATGGAATACGTTGAAGGGGGTGATTGTGCTACACTTCTGAAAAGTATGGGCCCGCTTCCAGCAGACATGGCTCGGTTCTACTTTGGTGAAACAGTATTAGCTGTCGAGTACCTTCATAGCTATGGGATTGTCCATAGAGATCTCAAACCAGACAAGTACGCCTACTGTTTGTATTTTATGAGAGTCTTGAATGGCAGGTTTCCATATTGCGTGTGTACACGGAGAAAGTTTCCAGCAGAGTGTGATACTTGATGCTTTCACTCCGATGCTCTTTGAGCATGGTGCCACTCACTTCCCACATGGAAACTTTCCCTTTTGGAAGCCATTTCTAACCTTGTTTCTTTGATTGTTCATTTGCAGTCTTCTTATTACGGCCCTTGGACATATCAAGCTAACAGACTTTGGACTGAGCAAAGTCGGGCTTATGTCGTGTAAGGCAGGAATATTTACTACCTCCATAAAATCCAGAGAATTTATAAACTTTAATGAATTCCACAGTGGCTACAAACTTGTATGAAGGTTTCATTGATCGTGAAACTAGGCAATTCTCAGACAAACAAGTTTTTGGGTGAGAGACGACAAAGTAATTACCCGTTGCCGTTTTACTGGATTCATTTCCTCTTGTTACAGAACTCCGGAATATATAGCACCAGAAGTCATTTTGAGACAAGGTTACGGCAAGCCGGTCGATTGGTGGGCCATGGGAATCATTCTTTACGAATTTATTGTTGGCTGTGTCCCGTTCTTTGGCGATACACCAGAAGAGCTGTTCGCGCATACTGTTAATGGTCAGTCTAAATCAAGTGCAATATAGTCTTTAGACACGAAAGCCCATTTGGGGCTCAGTTGAATTTCAAATGCTGATGGGAAGGCGAGTGTGGTTGCGTGTAATGACATTTTATTTTCAATTATTCAGACGATATTGAATGGCCTTGTGAAGAGGATTGGCCAGTTGCCCTTGAGACAAAGTACATTATTTCAGCCTTGCTCCAACAGAACCCGCGTGACCGTCTAGGAACAGCAGGGGCTCAAGAAGTGAAGGAACACATCTACTTTCAAGGGCTTGACTGGAATTCTCTGTTAAGGCAAAAAGTCGAATTTGTGCCACATCTGGAAAACGACGAGGATACGTCTTATTTTGACAGTAAGCTTCCTAGATCTTTCATCAGAAATGACAGGTTAGAGGGAGAGTAATTGACGTCATCCATTTGTGTCACAGCTCGAGTTGACAGGTATCATCATGAACTGGATTTAGAAGACAGCGTTGTCTCAGATGACAATGAATTTGGCTTCTCATCCTGTTCGCAAAAGTATCGAAACAATCAAGGGAAGAGCAAGTTATCTGAAATTGGAAGCATAGAGTCGCTAGATTCAAGTGAGACCGGAAGCGATGGATCGAAGGATCAGACGGCGGCAGCAGTTACGCTCAATACAAGCGCTGAAGCCAGTTCGGAGTCACCACAAATTAAATCTGCCCCGGGGAAAGTGATTTCGCAGTTGAGTGCGTTGGAATCATCCAGCGAAGACGTATCGCCCCAATTGCAGCGAAGACGAAGAGGTCGAGAAACACTTCCTCGGTTCTCAATTTCAGCTATCCCGGATCACCAGTTGGCGTGGGTGGAGAAACAACATGCTGAGAACTCAAGTATTTCATCGCCTCCGGTCCCAATCAACGAGTCCACACCCAACAGCTCCCCACTAAGTATGAAACAGTCTCGTTCTGCGTACGGACTTTCTCTTCAAATTCCAGGAGACGTTGTCGATGCTTCCTACACAATTTCCACCACTGCCACAGTTGCATCCCCAGGAAATGGTGGTGGTTCCAGTTCTGCCAGCGGTGCCAGTTCCCGTGATAGCTCCCCTTCCAGAGATCTCTGTAATAGCCTCAAGCCACCGATTATAATTCGTAAAGGGCCCAGGGGGTTTGGATTTACTATTAGAGCCATCCGTGTTTATTTCGGAGATTCAAATGTCTACACTGTCCAGCACCTTGTCAAAGATGTGGCAGAAGGAAGTCCTGCATTTGAAGCCGGACTTCGTGCTGGTGATCTCATAACTCAGGTAATTCCCTGTAAGAATGGGTTTTATGGATGAGAATTACAACTTGGCTTGTTTGTTTTAGGTCAATGGAGAATCCACTCAGGGTCTTCTTCATACTCAGGTGCTCCACTTATTATTACGTGGTGACCAAGTGACGCTTCGAGCGACTCCTTTGGAAAATACGTCCATCCGAGCAGGTGGACGTCGGAGGGAGCCTGGTCAGTCGAAAATGGTGCGATCTCCAGCAAAGGGAAAGAAGAAAAGAGACACAGTGGATAAGCGCAGAAAGTCTTTATTTTTGAAAACTTTGAGTAGCAAGCGGACTTCTCAGGAAGCGTCATCACTGAGACTCTCTCTGGGGAATAATTCCTTGACCCCTAGCCGGAGCTTCCAGTCTCTTTCCGTTGATAATCCTCAGCCACAACACTGTCTCTCACCGCCAAAGCACTCGCCGCCATCCACACCAAACTCCAGCCCCACAAGCTCTCCAGAAAGTGGGCCTCATTTCCAACGACCATCCAGCCTCCATGGTCTAAAGCATAAACTCCATCATCACCACACATCGAATAAGATTCACTCCCCCAGGAGGAAGTCGGTGGGACACTATCCGCTCAGTCCACTCGCCAGAACGCCGTCTCCGTCTCCAGTCTCTTCGTCGCCCACACGCACGCCTTCCCCAAGTCCATTGGCCGTCAGTGTGTCTCCTAAGACTGCCTTCAGTCGCACAAAAAAGGCAGAACCTGCGTCGCCTCTGTTGCGCAGAGCCCTAAGTCCAGATCGACATACTGTTGTTGTCCGAGAAGCCAAGGCTATTTCTCCACTCTGTACGAACCCCATTGGAACTCCGAAGGTAACCATTTCCTCTCCGCAATCTTCGATAATTTCGTCCAGCAGTCCAAATACTTCTGGAGAAGGAAGCCGAGTTGCCGTTACAGTCTCTATTGTAGAGCCACACAATTCAACAACCACAACGGCCATCCTGCCGCGAATTGCAGAAGAAAAGGATCCTCAGCCCAAGGAGGACTCCAACAAATTAAATTTGTGATTAATTTCTCCGTGATCAAGTTATTTGTGATTAACTTCATACTAGGTTTATCGGTAGAATCGCTCATTCGTTCGGTTCTTAAAACGCACTGTAGCTAAATAACTTCATTGCATGCAAACTCCTACGCAGAGTTTAGCTTTCTGTCAGCCTTCCATTAACTACCCCTTGACGCCTAAATCTTTTTTAATCGAGTATTGACAAACCTGTTTTGGTATTTGTCTGGATCTTAGTTTATAAGCGCATCTCATTCTGACATTAATTTATTACATTAATTTATAACCTGCATAACATTTTTTTTATTTATCCTTATTCGCAGCCTCCTGAAGAAGACATTTAATAACATTATGTTATGCTAATACTAACAAAAATTCATCTCAGGTGAATGAACATTGACCCATGTCATCTTCATTTTGAGCCAGCCATAATTTAACTAACTTAATTGTTTTCTGTAATTGCTCGACATGCCTTTGGTTGAGCACCTTTGGAAAAGTCATTCTCTGAAATTCTCTGTGTATCATCTTTTGCTTTGTTTTACCGCAATATCCATTTATTTATTTTTCAATTAGCTCTAAATTATTCTAATTGTTTGGTAAAGAGCAGAGTTCATTAGATTACATTAATTGTAGTGTTGTTTAATTTGTAATTAATGAATTTGACAAATGTAGTAGTGTGCATCCGTATTAATTTATGCAATACCAAAAGTTCATTTAATGAGACATTTACTACACACCCCAAAATATCAAATCCTTTCCCATATTCATTTAATTCGAATAAATTTTGAAGGATGTTGGAGGTCAAATCATGTCAAAAAGTTTTCAATCAGTCCCCGTCTGTCTGTTTAGCAGTGATACAAAATGGGAAGAAGGAAATTGCAAAATAGAATGAATTTATTGGATCAAGGAGAACTGCTTATAGCTGGTTTCACTTGATGAAGTTGTGAAATGGACATTGATATGTCAAATACTTTCATCTTCTGAGTTAATTGCAATCAATTTTCAATTATGAGAAGACACTGTCCAGCATCTTGGCTTTCCATCGCCCTAAAGAGTTGAGGAGTTGTTGTGTTGTTGATACAAATGGGCTCCGAACAGAACAAAACAGCCATTTAGCGATATTCTTTTTAGAGCAATCAGAAACGGATGACAAGAAGTCAGACATGGCTGCCGTGAAACGAAACGAGCAGCGGAAAAGAATTCTGGATCGTCAATATGTCACTCCAGCTAGCTCTCTCTCTGGAACTCCTTCCTTGGGCTGCTCATTTCTATATTTTGGAATAAACGACGTGAATGCCAGTAAATTAACCCAGGATTAGTTCATTATAGTTCTAGAGATATGAAACCACCTCCATCATTAGAATACGAATGGCCAGATTCTGAATTTCGTTAGGCTCCGGGAATACCACCCCCACGAAGGAGAGTGGACAACTGGCAATGACGGATTTACCCGGGATAAATTGCCAATATTGCTCAATTCTGTACTTGTAGCTTCTCCGCTAGGCTCAGAATTCTTGCTTCTCTAGCCTCCTACCCAGGTCATAGGGTCATTCGGTCATGTTGCCTTTACTGCCCATGTATGATATTGTCTGCAAAGGAAAAAAAATAGTTAAAAACAACAAAATGAAAAACTGACTCATTGCATTTGTGCGTGTGGCCTCCGCCTCTTCCGTTGGGTTTCTGTTGTTTCTAATTAATAATTAAGACACACGGGGTAAGTGGTTTATCAATTATTAATTGGTGTCAAGACATGATTATTTGATCTTCTTACAGGGCCTGACTGTTGATAATCCTCCTGCCTTGTAACAGCTGTTGTACAATTAAACTGAATAACTGACGTCCTTGATAATCAAGACTGACCTATCACAATTATGGTGGTACAACTGGCGTAAAACTTCCACCATAAATACAGATTATGCAGTTTCCAGTAGCCCTTACGCTGCTTTTGTACTCACTCGGGAGCTGCGAGGATGGGGACTTGGGTATGGTATTCATAGCATAATTGTTCTTGTAATCCGTCTTTACTTTATTGTTCTATTTTAGGCCTGACATTTACTGTGGTTCCATCAAATGTGACAGTGACGGAGGGTGACCTAGCAGTATTGAACTGCTCCGTCTCTCCTTCGGACAAGGGCACCCGCCTGAGCTGGGTCGAGAGGCCAACTAGAGAAGTAGTCACCAATCCAATGAAGCATGTGACTCTGACTGAAGATGGATCGCTAGTCTTTGATATGATTACCAAGGATCAAGAAGGGTTTTACCAATGTCAAGCCAAAGTAAACGATTCTAGAGTGTCTCATACCCATTGGGCTTACGTTAGGGTTAACGGTAAGGAAATTGAAGCTCGTAAGACACACAAGTTCAAATATATATAATTTGTGTTTGCTTTTCCCATTTTAGTTCCTGTTGTAATCTACGAATATACGGCAAATAGTACTGTGCGGCATGGTACAAGGTTCGAAGCGATGTGCTATGCTGAGGGCGATCCTCTTCCTAACGTCATATGGTTCATCAACGACGTGGAGGTAAGCCTGATTATTTTGTATTTGAGAGTTTTATTACCAGTTTCAAGGACATGAAGAACATTGACTTTTTGTATTTTAAGGTTGGTAGTCAACACGCAGAGCAGATACCAGAGATAATTGTCGAGGTATGGAATTGAAATCTTCCACCAATTCGACAATAAGATTAACATGTACTTTTGTATATTTGTTTTTAGGAGAAAAAGGGCACCCTTCCAAAGGCCAAATCTACTTTACGAATAACGAATCTCATGATGTCCGTAAAAGTTGCATGCGAAGCATCAAACGGAATTAGGAATCCAGAACGGAGGGAGTTTACCCTGCGCGTTACTAATTTGCCAACTACTGACACTGAAGAAGATGACCAAAAGTACAACAGTCCACCTGAAGGTCTTTGCGCCCTTTACAACGGTAAAATCTGCAAAGGTCATCGGATAGGCCTATTCTGGTACAATGCAACTGAAGGGAATGCCGGAGGACTGATAAATGAACATATCGCAGCTGGTTTATGGGAAGAATTCATCACTGATTTAAATGAACCTTGTCGCAGTGCTGCTGAGGTATTTTTTATTGGCAAACGGATTGTAGACTAAACTAATTTTTTTATTTTAGGCTCTCTTGTGCAGCTATGCCTTCCCAACTTGCAACCAGAGAAATGGCTATCCAGTTGGTCTGCCACTTTGTTATGAAGACTGTGTAGCAGTGAGGTCATCCCTGTGCTACAACGAATGGGCTCTTATCGAGGATAATAAAAAGCAACGAGGGATTTTGCTCAAGTCTCGTGGACACTTTCGACTCCCTGATTGTGACCCATTACCACGGCTCAATGACTCGTCTCGTCCATCTTGTTCTCATGCAAGGCTCACCGAAATGGTTCCAGAAGAAATCACATGTACGTGAGAGTTTATTTTACATTCAAAATGTTACATTTCTTACCACGTGTTTGTTGTCCTGTCAGACGATTGTGTCAGAGGCAGAGGAAGATATTATCAAGGCTCACAAAATACGACAAAGTCAAACACTCCCTGCCAACGGTGGGACAGCCAAACCCCTCATAGTCATAACAGACCTCCGCCTGTGTTCCCTGAGATTCAAAACTCCGAAAACTACTGCCGGAATGCTGGTGGCGAAGAACCTCGTCCTTGGTGTTATACAATGGATAAAAACATTCGTTGGGAATATTGTGACATTCCTTACTGCGCAAGTACGTACACACTTTAAAAATAACAGAGTGTTTCCTACACATCGTAATAATACGAACATAATATTTCATTATATATAATTTTGTTTCAGGAGGGAATGATACAGAACCAATTGAGGAGTTTACGGAGGTAAAGCCGAAGGAAGTACCTTTCGACCTACTGGAATTTGTATACACAAAGGAATTTGTGTTTTTCCTTGCCGTCGGAGTAGTCATTCTTGGGTCCTTGATTGTTATGTGTGCAGTTTGTCTTTCCGGTACTGGCAAGAAAGTACAGCGTTCGCCTGGGTATAATCGAGCTGCCACTCAGGTATATGACGAATACACAAATATTAAAGGGATTTTATTGGCAAACGGACTTTTCTTAAATAGGACGTTGAACTCCTTGACCTGGATAAGTTGGAAGAAAATGCTGCTTACCACCACCACGGATCCAGCTTGAATCCTAAATTGGAAAAGCTGGAAATTCCTAGAAACGATATAATTTATATTCGTGATTTGGGCCAAGGCGCATTTGGGCGTGTTTTTCAAGTGAGTCAGAACATGATTTTAGTTTCTAAAACAGGGACACTACAATATGGTTTTACTTTCAGGCCAAAGTTCCAGGGTTGCAGAAAGGGGAAGAATTTACAATCGTTGCCGTAAAGATGCTCAAGGATGAAGCAACGGAAGATCTCCAGGCAGATTTTGAACGTGAAGCATGTCTCCTTGCTGAGTTTGACCATCCAAATATTGTTAAATTGGTTGGCGTTTGCGCCATTGGGAAGCCAATGTGTCTACTGCTTGAGTACATGGGGTTGAGTGACTTGAATGAATTCCTCAGATCCTGCTCGCCGTCCCAGTACAGAATGAATACCCTTCGCTCAACCGGAGATAGCATCTGGAGGGATGTGACACTTAATCATTTGGACATGATGCTGATTGCACGGCAAATTGCATCTGGAATGGTCTATCTTTCCGACAGGAAGTTTGTCCATAGAGGTAAGCTAAACAGTTTGCTCTAATAGGATTCTAAACTGAAATTGTTTGATTGTGTCTTTAGATCTGGCGACAAGGAATTGTTTGGTGGATGAGCACATTCGAGTTAAGATTGCGGATTTTGGTCTCTCACAAAGAATTTACCTCCAGGCAAGTCTTCCTTGTGACTCTGTTCCTAATGACTTCCCACTTCAATTCTGAATAGTGAGTGACAATGGATTTTGGTTTCTTTTGCAGGACTATTACAAAGGACAAGAAGATGATGCAATTCCAATCAGATGGATGCCGATCGAGAGTATCCTCTACAACAAGTATACGATTGAGTCTGACGTATGGAGTTACGGAGTTACACTCTGGGAAATCTTCTCTTATGCTCTTCAACCCTACTACGGAATGACCCACGAGGAAGTTGTCAAGTACATCAAGGACGGGAACATCCTCCAACCTCCTGACTCATGTCCCTCAAGGGTCTACGAATTGATGAAGATGTGCTTCCAGCTCAAACCAACTGCTCGCCCAACATTTCGAACAATTCACCAAGTTGTTGAAGGAGTCATCTACGAAATGGATCAAATTCACACCATGCCATCGAGCAAGTCTTCCTCTCAGCAGCTATAATTCCACACCATCCGCATCCCTCCTTAATGTGAGCTATAATGTTACATTCGACTCCCAGTTTTGGGAATCATCCATGTGAGTAATTTACTGTGTATCAAGAATGTCTCCCAACTTTCGCGTGTCCCCGCTTCCATCTTCCTATTTCCCTTAAAAGAGTCATGCAGAAATAATTACCGGTAAAATCTTCCATGTTGTAATTAATTAAGCATTAATTCCAAAACGAACCCACCCACCCTGGTATACACTCTCCTCAAATCCAATTTTTTCCGGCCATCATCATCACGTCGTTGTCCTCATGCGTGCCGACAAGAGCTTGAGTCACCCATACGGCTAGCAATTAATCCCAAAATGTAATCCCGGTTGTCTCACATTTTTAAGACTGATTTATTTAAACGTGGTCGAGCAATTCCTGAATTTTGACTATTTTCATATCCTTTTCTACACATTGTCATAATTCCAAAAAGTCAATTTCAAAACTAATCAGACTAAACAAACCAGATCTGAGAGTTATCCACGTAAAACGGAATGTAAAGTCATAAAAGACTATCGCTTTGTAGGATTTAAAAATTATCGTGTCAGTTTTAAAAACAATCAAAATTAGGAAAGCTCTGAAGTATGATTAAAATCTTTTGTCAAACTTCCGTAGATGATGACACTGAAAACTCCATTTTAAGGTCCACGCTGTGGTGCTTTAGCTAAAACACGCGGTGAATCGAGAGTTTCGGATTTCAAATATTGGAGGTTTTTGCATAGTTGTGGCCGCGAGAGAATGATGGAAGTGTGCAATTCGTATTTTCACAGCTGCGTCATCCCCTCCTTTGTTCCTGGGAAATAGAAAACATTGTTATCACATGAATTCAAAACCATTGTCTCCTAAACCATTGCAAATCAGACTTTTTTTTACAACAACGGGGATGAAAAATCAGACAGAACGCTCCCCATGTTAAAGGCGGTTGGGAGGGGCTTCTGTTTAAGCTTGTTTTTTGCAGACATTGAAAAATTGTTTCCTTTTTTTAATTCTGAAGCGTCTCTTTTGTTCTAAAATGGAACCTGCGATAAAGTTTAAGTCCCTGCTAAAAGTATCCCGTTTCCCTTTTTGCTTTGGGTCTGACTTCTGACTTAGAGGAGAATGTATTGTAATTTTGCTTTCTCCTCTGAGCCTGCGCACTTACATGTTTGCCTATTCTGGTAAATTAGCAGTTGATTGTAATCTACCAATAATCATGACCGTTCTGAATAATTTGTGTAACCAGAAGAGGGCGTTGATTCTTGAATTGTTGACTGTAGAATTTCCTGCTTTAAGCTGTGACACCCGAACTCCACAGAAATGGAAATTAGAAATCTCTGTGAATTCTTCAAGTGCCAAGCCAAAAGTTCAGGTGTGCTTTCACTTTCGTTTTCTTGTAAAAACATTGGAGGAGTTCACTGAAAATCCGATGTGTTTGATTGCGGTACGGAGCGGAGATTGATCAATACATAAAGTTCCAATCAATAATCTTCCCTACGTCAACTTTGGCGTATTTTGACATCGAATTCTAATCCACTCTAGACGCCACGTAGGCAGGAATGACATAAAGTAAACTCCAAAAGTTGGCACATCTCCAGAATGATAAAGGGTGTCTGGAATTTCATTTGTGGCAGTTTCCAATTGGCCAATGACTCTTGTCCAGACTACTTTTAGCAAAGTGGCTTTGTAATTAAACTCTCATTGTCTCTCAAATGAAGGTCGTAAATGTACAGTGGGAATTGTCCAATGAGGAATTGGAGGGGGGGGGGGGAGGAATTCAATTTGACTTATTAATGTTGTGGAGAAAACTGGAATTTTGTATAATGGAAATTGGTTTCATAAATTGGAATTTGGTAAAATGTATTTCCAACAAGTTTTCTAAGGGAATTCGGTTTTCGTCATTCCGTGTGTTTATAATCTTCCGGTTATTCACGAAATGTGCTTTCAAAAACTACGAATGTTGAATTTTTGATGGGCATGGGAAAAGTCCCTTATGGAACCTGCGTGCCACAGCCGTTTTCATCTGGCTCTGTATATTTGGGCTTTTGAATTTGTGTCCAGTGATACCCGTAGTGGACAGTTCAATAATAATTTTCCAACTAATGCTCCTTCCTGCATAAGCTAAAAGAGCTCTAGGTTTTTTGGAAGAGGCAATCAGGAATAAATAAGAAACGAGGCTTTCCTCGTTCTCTGCCTGTCGTTGTCATCAGTGATGAAACTGTCAACAGTTAAAGTGTCAGGTGGGTCCCTGTTAAAATTAATCGTATGGGCAGACAATAATAAGAAGGAGCCCATCATCGTCTTCCCCGGCATCCTGCCTTCCTAACAAAATATTCATGTATTGTTAGACTCCCCAATTCCCAGGAGGCCCAGTCACTGAGCAGAAAGCGGTCGATGTAACGATTCCAAGTCAACATGGAGCCTAGCTTTCATACACTCACAATGTCCAGTGTCCATGCCGCCATTCCAATCAACACCTAAACTACCTTAGTCAAACTAGGCCGGCCTAAATGACTCGCCCTTCCTTTCACATTCCCCCAGAATTTATGGCTAAAATGTCATTCTTCAGTCGATGGCATCTTCACATTTGTCTTGTCTTGAAATGATGTTGGAGAAACCCTGCCCGCTTTGTACAGCACACTGGAATCACGGGAAATCATTGTAATCATCCCGTGAATTCTTAATGTGCCATTCAAAGAAGTGTACAGGTGCGGTGACTCTTCACTTTGGCTCTTCGGCATGAACTGAGGGACGCTTCAGTGCGTCTTGTGAGTGGAATCACTGGTGACATGGAAAGCCACGTGCACAAAGGGGACGGCATAAGAACTGCCATAAGATGCCAGCGGTCTCTGTCCACCTCCTTTAGATTTCCTAGAATAATTATCAATCGACACTAACTTATTTATTATCCCGGAACGGCGTTATAACTTCTCCGAATGAAACCCCTCTTGGCAACTAACCAACTCCCAAGTCTGCTAAAGTTAACGGACTCTCGTCAATAATGATGATGCGAATTCGTGGTGGGAATACTCGGGTTATGGTGCGACATGTCTATAACCTCGGGACTCGGGAATGCAAGGCATATTGTCACACGAAGACACTCGAAACTCCAAGTCTCCAAAAGTCCAAAGTCTCAAGAAATGTTTGGAGCGGGGTTTGTGGAGTCCATGAACCTCTCCGTCGCGCCTAACGTAAATTATGATAATAATGGCACTGAAAATCGTTGATATAAAAAACTGTTCTCATTCCCACCATTTACTTAAAGGAAGCTCCTGTTCGACTTGGCTCGAGGGCTTTGACTGTGACTTTGAAAGCACCAGCGCGTCTAGCGTCGTCAAGGAAAGAAGCTCGAGTCGGACTGATTGCAGGACGACCGGTAGCTTCTACCTGTTTGCTTTTTTTGACTGTTACGCTACCCACCCCTCATCACCGCGTCGAGGAATAATCATCCTCCGGAAGTAAGCATATTACAGCTGTTATTTCCCGAACTACTGTCACTTCCAAGCCTCCGGGCGGGGACTGAGTATGATCTAATCCGCTTTGGATAAAAGAATTGGAGAGGACACGAGAGGAAAGGAGTCTCACGTTTCATTCATGATTCCCAACAGCAGCACATATGAAATATCCACCCTCATTCCTGACCTATGAAGCAGTTATCAACATATGGAAACCTACGCAATGACCTAGGATTGACTTACATGCTCCAAGGGCAGGCTGCTCGTCCCCAAGGACTGCTCTCCAAGCACAAAGAACTAGAGACATCCATTCACTCGACCCTCACAAACTCCTGAAAGAAACAAAGCAGAGTGTCTTTAAGTTAACAATCTTCTTAATCGAATTTTGCATTTCCCTAATGATTTTGGATAATGAGGAGCCAGTAGTCCTTTTTAATGGTCGATGATGAGGAGGACGATTAGCACCTCGTCAGCCCTTCCTTCTTTGGGATTTAGAAATATCCCAACCAGCCTCAAGGAAAGAACTCGGTAAGAACTCAACCCTTCTCTGAAATGGGTAATCCAAGCGGGTAACAAATTGCTAATCGTTTGTTGTGGCTAAACTAAGGAAGCTTGCTGCTGGAGCTTTTTAGCGCTCCGTTTCACTGTCCTTGCTACTTTAGTTAGAATGGAGAAAGGAGTCGAAGTCCAGAGCGTGCATGGGAAATGGACTGAGAATTCGAGGTGGTGTGGGTGGTGCTGGGAAGATGTGATTGGATTGTACTTTTGCGATATGGCTGTGGCTTTTTTCAATGGGAAAACAGGAGCCCCAGTCTGGAAGTGACTGACTGGAAATGATGATGATTCAGAGTATTTCTAGTGGGGTTTGGAGCCTCACACCTGCACTGAGCCTCATCAACTGACAAAATGAAGGTAAATAGATATCCCTGGACAGGAAATTACCAACCAATCCTCCAATGAATTGACGTGAGGTAAATGCACAAGTTAGAAAGAGACTGGAGCTCACAGGACGACTAAGAAACACACAGGGAAAAGTAGAAATGGTTTCGTTTGGCTTTCACTTTCGGAGAAAGTTGAGTTTTGAGAGTGAGGAAGAGGAGCTGCCCTTTTCCTTGGGCTCCTTTCGAATCTCCTTCTGTCCGATTAAAGTACTGCTGACTTTGGGTTCGTCACTACTGCCAGTAGTCACGACCGAGTGACAAGCGGTGACTCTGCTGGCCTTAATGAGATGGAAATGGGAGACACAGGTGGACAGGAGTGGCAGGATAAGCGTCTGGATACCAAGTGGTAGCCAGACCTTTCCTGCGTATGGTAAAAACAGGTAACTTTATTACCGAAGGAGGTTTCCCACCATCAGAAAAGTACGCAACGCTACCAGGGGAAAACTCCACCCCATCAGCACTGCCACCGTCGCCGCCAACGCCAACTTCCTTTTTGCCAGTCCGTAGTATTCGTGGTTATATTTTATTATCATCCTCATTTTCCCGACTCTTTTCTACTTAAAACCGCCTTTGAAAGGGGAATTATAATAGGCATACTCGGCAATGTGTGGTGGTGGTATTCCAGAGCTCCCCATTGAAAACAAGATGCAGAAAATGGAAGCAAAAACTTTTATGAAAAGAGAATGTCGTGGTGGATGCGTTGCAGAAGGTAGGTGACTGACCCTCGATGAAGAGCTCCCTCGACCACGACTCAGGCAGCTCAAATTCAATCACAAATTGCAAAAATTGTATACAATAGGACTACTAACTACACGGAAACTGAGGAGTCGAGGCTTCCATTGAACTCTATTTTGAGCCAGTACATCACGAATCCGAACAAACCTCTTCCGTCACTTTCTCTACTTCTACTATTCCCAGGCCTTTTTGTTTCGTTGCTAGAAAAGAAATTAAATTGAATTTGAGGATTGATGATGATGACATCATTCCAGTTACTCTCTGCATCATTTATTTCAATTCCCCATCCTCAGCCTCTACTATTCCAACCAGGTTGAGAACCATAATGGTCACTGGTAATTAAGTGATGGGTGAGTTGATGAGGGTAGACACGGTGGAGCTTTCACCTGGTGGTGGAGATATCCCCTAAACGCAACGCAGGAGTCAATTGATTTTCCCTTGTCTAACAATATTTGATTTGTCGCTTAATTTTCATGAGATGGTTAGGGCGAATCAAAAGCTATAATCTAACTAGTCTTCCTCATTTATTTCCTAATTATAGATGTCAGCGTAAACTGACATTAACACAGTCCCTTTTTGATGAGGAGCCAAGCTGTCTCATTCCCATAAAAACCCAATTATTAATTTAAGACCAAAATGAAGCGTACGTATTCTCTATTTGTCGTCGGGAGTGTGTAATTGGCTAGAAAGTTGGGCTTGTCATTTAGGCAAAAGTGCCTTTACTTGTCCTCACTTCATTTCTGGTTTTCTGTAGGAGGAACTTGGCCCTTTGATCTTTTGTCGAGGAAAAGACGACGCATGGTCACAGATGAGACTCAAGCGTCTTCTGGTCCAATGAGCAGCATCCGCCCACAAGTCAAAGACTCTGGCTATGCCTCGCCTCTTGAGTAGATTTGAAACACCCCGAATCAGAAGGAGACGATCCTACTCCCCTTGTAATGTGTCAAGTGAAAGGCAACTTTCACTCGACGCTACAAATTCTACCGAGTCCAGTGCAGTGGGCTAGGAAAGGGTTTTTAATTTGTTCATGAAGGGCTCTTTTTGAATCAACTCCGTCGTGGTACCTTCTGTTTTGTATGTCCTGTTACCATGGAAGATTCTCGGCTTGATTGTGGACTTTGGCATTTTAAATGGAGACGAATGGGCCCGTCGCGTGCAATGGCACCAAAGCCTTCTATGTTCTCACTGCCGCCACCGGCCAACTACTAGCTGAACTGAACTTACTAGAGGAGTCGAAATAGCCGCGTGTCCGAAGCACTAAGGGAAAGTCCTAGAAATTTCCATATATCACTTTCCTAGCAAACCCACTTTCTGTGGAACAGACTTTTAATTAGGCAGAGCACATTTGAAATGGCTCCAAATTCCCAACCTAGAAATTACTGGATGAAAGGTTATACTAAGTTACAGTTATCCGGGAATACGGAATCATGACTAGGAACACCCTCTGGCACCCCTTGAGAAAGGACTAGTAGTTACAAACGCGTCCTTTCAAAATAGAGAGGTTTTAATGGATCCATGTCAACTTCATGATTTAAGGGAATTAGAGACATGAGATTGTTATTAGTATGGAATTGAAACTAGTGCTCAATAAGTAGAAAATGAGAAAGGGTGGAGAAAGGGTAACACGGGTAACGCGAATTACTTTCCCGGGACGACAACTGCTCCTGGTGATTTGAAACCCAAAGTCGTCTCTCTCCTTGACGTGTCACGCAAGTTATTCCTATCAAAGCTTTCTTCCTTGAGTAAACTCCCATTAGCTATTGCAGGAAGGCTCCTTCTGCTCAGGTGAAAACATGAAAAAAATCCGCATCGATAAGTTTCCCCGGTTGGGGACCCGAATAAGCATCCGCAGGATGAAAACCACTGGAGTGTAAAGAATCCATTTATCACCAAAGAATCAAACAAAGGAAAAATATGTAGGAGGCACAACTTGAAAGAAACTATCTCCGCAACTTTGCTTTCAGCTTTGTAAATACACATCGAAAAAGGAAGGATGCTTCTTATTGTTTTTGTATTTTGGGGCTGTGAGCGGAAATTCAACGGAACAACAAATTCTTAGGATTCATTAGCTTCTCTCTAAAAAAGTCTAAAGTTTAAAATCCAAGACATTGTTTCCATTTTAAAATGCCAAATGCCGCTTTTTCAGCTCTGAAAATATACTTGTTTTAAAACTTAATCTTAATGACAAATGCAAACCGTGTGTTGGTTGTGTACAAGTTGGAGTAATATGACACATTGGATTTTCAAGAAAGGAGGAACTTTGGCATTTTGTTTTCTACTGTAGAAAATGGGAGTTGTCTTTTCTCTCGTCGCCGTTCTTGCCTCCGCCTATCAAGAGCCAAACTTTCACCCTCGTCGCATAGTCTGCCTTTCACTTTAGAAATTCCGTTGTCTTTCGGATCGCGTGTGTGTCCTCTCCCATTTGATATTGATTTCAAACTCTAAAAGAAAATCACCTTCCATCAAAGTAGACTTTTGCAAAGGATGTGTCTACACGTCGTCTCGAAGAGAAAGTTTTCCATGAAAGATGATAGGATGTTTTCCAATTTATATCCAGTTGATGACAGGCATTTTAGCTCCATTCCTTCTCCCTCCACACAATACATCCATTCTCTCAAACTTTCTTTCAACTTTTCCAAAAACCTTTAGCTACATTATAGCTTTCTCTGATATCAATCTTTTCCTAACACTTTTCATTACAAAAGCTTTCCAAAGGGTTTAGACTGTGCTTGGCATCAACTCCAGCACCATAAGCAGAAAGCAATTAACTTAATTACTCAGGGGAATCTGGGACCAAAGGATTTGAGACAAGGTAGAATTGGCAAAAATAAACAATCTTACCACCGTGTAATAATAAAATGGCCAACGCAATGGCG